>OY747700.1:9518019-9595519 GCA_963556495.2 Valencia hispanica | reverse complement strand
CCAAGAGCGCCATTCAGTTCCTTTGGCACTGACTTTGTTTTTGTGACACTCGTATACGGGGGGGTGAACATGTCCTGCTCTGTCTGCAGCTGGAAGGGACAGCTATGCGAGGCTTCGGATGCCTGGGAATGCTTTGGCACTGGAGAGGGGTCCAGGCCGTCACCTACTTTCACGTCACACTCTCCAAAACTCCCCAAAACACCAAAAAAGTCACAGAATTATTCACTTTTATCGTTTTTTTATGTCCAGAGTCGTCTGAATATGCGCTAGAAATAATCACTAGACAGCAACACTCACCGGTGTGGAAGTTGTTATTGAGAAAAGAACAAAGTTAGCTACTTTCAGTTTCAGAAAGGCACAAGTATATAAAAGGTGTTTAAAAGGAAACAATATTTTTTAATGACATGTCGAGACTAGTGTGGTTCATTCAAGCTGCAAGAGAGCGAGAGAGAGCAAGCAGGACTTTCAGCAGATAATAAGAAGGCTAAATTTAAGCTTTCAACATTTGTTATGAAACATCCTAGATTTATTATTGTTCTTAATGTTATCAAAAAGTTAAGAATCTACATTCTCAGGCGGACAAACAGAAACTAAAGATGTATTACTAGCTGCTAATATAAGATGCTAAAAGTGGGTAAAAAAAAAAGCAAATTCTTTAATCTTTTTGTTTTGTCCTTTTGAATTTCTAGAATTGCATTTCATGGCAGAATATTTTAAATGCAGTTCTTTTATCTAATTTCACTGTAGCACTTTAAGAGAAATGAGAGTAATCAAAAATAAGTGTTAGTAGTTAGAAAATTTAAAATTAAATTTTGATCAGTGCATTTGAATTCATATGAACAACTTGGTGAAAATCAAAGTCTTCTTTGAACTGAGCAAAAGTGATAAAAAGCCCTATTTAAAGAAAGGACATTTTGATTTCATCTGATTGTTGGTCAATATTTAAAAAGATTAAAACAGGTTGTCTGAACATTGTTGATTAGTTACACAGAAAAAGGAGAAAGAAATCACTTATAAAATCTGAAATGGGACAGTTATATATTTACAAGTTGCACATAAGAGAGAATTAAACAGACAAATCAGCTGATAATACTTTGCAGAACCGGTTGGCTGAGAAGGCTGTGAAAGATGCCAGAAGAGATATGTGCAGCTCAATTCCACAGGCACAATGCTAATAGTCTGTAATTGTCTCCATGGCCAATCCCTGGACCCCTCACAGGCTGGTGTAAAGGCAGCAATAAACACCCCCTCCTGTGTGACACCAACACCTGACACTCAGCGTTCTCAGCTGCTGGCCGTCATCAGAGTGGAAGCATCACCTAACCACTGTAATGGCTGAAAATACTTCAGGGTTTTCATAATAAAAGGAGATTGAGTCCCAGAAGGCGTTTAAGTATTTAATACAAACATGTCTGGCCAGAAACATGGAGGGGACAGAGATTACTCCTGCATCGCCCTACCCAACCTTTCTGACTAACAGCTTAAATAGTATTCAGCAATCACTGTTTATCTCTGCAGCACGTCTTCTCCAATCTTCACGCCCAGCCTCTGGACAGCTGCTTCATGCCAGTCTGATAGTAAAGCATGAACCAGCACATCCAAGGTCAGACTGTTAAGTTCTCTTGCTGCCCCGGCGTCTGTCTCTCTGGTGATCTGACATATCCTTATCAGAAAAATTAAGCTTGCTTGCCCTAACCTTGTCATCTCACCATAGATACATTCACTAGACCGAGAATATATATACTTAAATCCTAATTACATAGGAATTTTCCCACCACACCACCCTGATGTTCCTCCCTCTACGCTCCTGGAGCCATTCCTGACTTTTCTCCTTTCTCGTTGAATCGTTCCTTCTGCGTGTCCTTGACCCGTTCGCCGACCTGTCCTGGTGACAGTCGGTGAAGTAACTATGTCTGCAGCTCATAGCAGGTTAATGCGACATAATGTGCATCATTGACCCCATAATATCTCCTTCTTCTTCACAGCCCAAAGGCCTCTGGAGGTTATTTGGCCGCCTCTTCCTTTGACGGGGCTATCATCTATCTCCCCTCAGCCTAGAAATGTCTCCTTGGTCCTGTCCTCGCGTTTCCTGCTTTGCACTTCACAAACTGGAGCAATGTGTCCTCTCTGTTTCACTGCAGACATGAGCTACAGCTCTCAACAGTCAACTCGAGTGCTGCTAAAACTGTACAGGAGCCAAGCAATCAGAGCCATCTCTGATCGTCAAAAAGGGACAGGGAAGTCGTGCAGAGAGGAGGTACAGAAGTAGAGTTTATGCATCAAAGAGAAAAGGGTCTTTGTTTGTTTGAACTATTTACACAGATTTCAGTCGGGAGAGATACTCGGAAGCGAGGTTGAAGATTTTAAACTGTTCACATCTTCAGCTCGGTGTAGAACATCTTAAAGCGATGTTCCGGTAAAGGAAGCTGCGATGGTTTCTAAAAGAAGGCTGAGGTTATTAAAGAGCTGACAGATTCAAAGCCAGACGTGAGATCACACGACAACTATACACACGGCGTGTAGAACTGTGCAAACGTATTGCGTTGTCCCTTGTTTCTGCACATTTTCCCTTTAAGGATAAAGGTGATCTTAATCAGCTATTCTTTTAAAGTCTTTTTTTTCTAAAGGTCATTGAAAGGTTTTCTTAGAACTTTGGCTACTTTTCATTCCTTCTGAGGCTGGTACTTGAACATTTTTCAAAGAATATTTCTTGCTTGTTACTTCACACTGATGTGTCAAGGAAATATGTAAAAATCAAAAAGGAGCTAAACCTGACTGGCATTGTCGATATTATTAATCTGCTGGGGATCCTGTACCTTTTGAATTTCCCCTCAGAGATAAGACATCCATCTGTCCGTCCAATTAGGAGAGACGGACAGATTCATTAATTGCGATTTGAAAATATGCCAAATTGATAGCGATTCAAAAGTGTTCAAAATCTGTTATTTTTCATAATAAATAAAATGATAAAAACAAAAGTCCAGGGTGTCGCTGGGACACTTTTAGAGCATGGACCGGCGGAAACATTAAGGCTGCAACTAGTGTTTCAGCCATGCTGCGAGAAATCTACAAACTACAGCAAATACTTTGCACTTTAGTTCAAAAAGGAGCATCTTTATTGTGTATTATGTTAGCAGCAACATCCTCTTTTCCCCAGACATGTCCACTTTTCACCTGCTGTCAGACACTTCCTCCCCGAGCTGCAGCGCAGGGCAGGGCAGCTGCTTTACAGCTCACAGCTGACACATTTGTTTGCTGTGTACGACAAGAGCCAAAGATCGCGTTGGTCACACTCATGCAAAAACAATGAAAAGGCTGCAAAAGGTCAGAGTTTATCTATTATATTGACAGTGAAAAACTAAAGACTGGAGAATACACCTTGTTTTAAGTGTCTTTGTGAGACTGATGCTTTTTCTTTTTATTGTTAATTTGAAAATAAAATACTTGGTTTTTTTCAGAAAATAATTTCAGATTCTTATTTTTCGTATTTTTTATCCTGTATGACTTAAAAGTTAGCTATTATTGTTAAAGGTTAATTTTCTAATACAGAAGATTAGTAATTATTTCTTGTATTTATTTTCAGACATGTTTAAGTCATTTCTGTAATTTTCGACTTGTAAAAGCTTATCTGCAGTTTGTTATTTAATTATTCTTTCTAACCACATAGAGCAGGAACACTTTAAATATGTTAAAAGAAAAAGTCTTATTTAAGTAAACAGAATATGATTAAAGTTTTACAGGATTGGACCAAGTGTCCTCTTAAGGAAATCAAAACAAGCTCACCTTAAATTATACTTTTATCGCCAAAACACATTTCCTGTAGTTTTCATGGAACAATATGACCATGATATGATTATGAAACATATTTTTGACATGTCTTAGTTTTATTTGTGGTTTCACATAAATAAAAGACGGGACATAAATTTGTTTGGATACTTCAATTAATGGAACTGAATGGATTTAAAAGTAGAGAGGAGCCATGGAAGAAATGAAGAAAAAAAAGCTAAATATGCCCTAAATAAGCAACAAAAATAATAGTTTAATAATTGAATCATAAGCAAATCAAATCGTGAGGCACACAAGATGGCACGCCCCTAGCCCTAATGCTACAAATACAAATAAAGCACACCATCCTGTCTGGAGAACGACTGATTAAAAGGTCAAGTTAGAAAACTACCATAATGCCTGGCTGCTTGCAAACAAATTATGAGGAAAGTGAGGACAGTTAAAAACTTTCCCACAAAACAAATGTTAGACATAAATCTCTGGAAGATACAAACAAGGCCTGGAGCTCACAGATCTACTCCCTTCTCTAGAGTTTTCTGAGTCTGATGAAGACACAGTGGGGGTCAAGACAATTTGGAAGATGCACAGAGAACCCTGATCTCAGCACACAGCTATCACGCTCAGAGACTTCCACAACAGCGACTACCTCTAGGTGAGATCAGATAGAAAAGATCTAGAATTAACACAAAATAAAGCATATTTTTATTATATTATTAACATCCTGATTTTTAATGAGTCCATCCATCGTTTTCCACCCATCACAGATCAGGTCATGGAGAAGACGTTCACAAGGGCAGCATCCAAGAAGCACTTGGAGCTGACTTCTTTTGATGCTGTGGAAGAACTCCAAGCTCCTCCCAAATTAAGGAACTCCTCGTCTTATCAGTAAGGCTGAACCCTATACACCCTAAAAGCCAATTTCAGCTACTTGAATCTAGGATATTGTTCTCCTGGTAAACATCTACATCTCAAGATCACAGCCAATGGGTGGAAAGAAGATGGACCACTAAATCATGACCTCCTCCATTCAACTCAGGTCGTTCTTCACCACAACAGACCATAAAATTGCAGCAGACATCCATCCATCTCATGTTCTGTCCTGCAATCACAAATAAAAAAGATAGCAAGATAAACTAAGTGTTCTTTAAGGCTTTTAGGTTGAGAAATGCGCCTCCGACCTAAGAGGGGTGATTCTAATATTGTAATTTATGGACCTGTTCATAGAGTTGATCATCGATTAGCAGAGTCTGTCCAAGTATCCGTAGATAAATCAGTAACATCAGTTTATTGTGTTGGAAATTGGAGTTGAGTTTTGTGAACTTATTTGTGTCAATAGGCAACTTTTCATCAGAACAGGCAGAAATCACATGTGTGAAGCCTCAGGGCTCTATCCCGGGACCCTTGCTATTTAATATCTACATGCTCCCGCTCGCCCAGATTATAATAAGCATTGAGATTAGTTACCATAGCTATGCAGATGATACTCAGCTCTACGTTAGACTGTCACCAGGTCATCGCACAGCTTCAGTTAATACAGCTGGAAACTATCGATCAAGCCAGAAAGCTGTAGTGATGAACTCAGACCTGAACATTCAGATAAAAGCAATCACAAGGTCAGCGTTCTATCACCTGAATAACATTTCTAGGATTAAAGGACTAATGTCGCACCAGGACCTCGAAATCTCATCCATGTGTTTATCTTTATAATAATAATAATAGTTATAATGGCTTGCATTTATATAGCGCTTTTCGAGAACCTCAAAGCACTTTACAACTTCATTATTCATTCATTCTCACATTCACATGGTGGAAGCAAGCTACGATTGTAGCCACAGCTGCCTGTGGCATACTGACAGAAACGAGGCTTCCATAAACGCGCCATTTGGCCAACACCAGGAGGCGGGTAGGTGAAGTGTCTTGCCCAAAGACACAATGACATGTAACAGGGGGAAGCAGGAATTGACCCACGATTTCTGGGTCGCAGGCTGAAAACTCTACCACTGAACTAAAGCCGCCCTTTATTCTGATTGATTACTGCAACAGCGTCTTCACAGGTCTGCCTAAAAAGTCAATCAGACAGCTGCAGCTGATCCAGAACGCTGCTGCTCGTGTTCCTCACTTGAACCAGGAAAGTAGAGCACATCACCCCAGTTCTAACGTCCTTACACTGGCTCCCTGTAGCTCAGAGAATAGACTTCTAAATACTTTTGCTAGTTTATAAATCATTGAATGGCTTAGCACCAAAATATGTTGAAGACTTGTTGTCACTATACCAACCCCCCAGACCACTCAGGTCCTCTAATTCTAGTCTAATCAGCATCCAAATAATCAAAACCAAACATGGAGAAGCAGTTTTCAGTTTCTACGCTCTTCTAATCTGGAACAGACTTCCAGACCACTGCAAAGCTGCTGAAACACCGAGTTCCTTCAAACCAAAGCTAAAAACCCATCTGTTTAGAGCTGCCTTTGAGGAAGTGATTAAAAATAGCTGGAATGTCATAACAGTAATATGTTATAATGTTTTGTGTGTCTTTGGTGTTGTATTTTCTGTTTTTATTGTTGTTTTATTGCTGCTTTTACTTTTCGCCTAATCACCCAAAGCACCTTGAACTGCCCTGTTGCTGAAAGTGTGCTATACAAATAAATTTGCCTTGGCTTGTGAAGGCCACACCTCTCTGTCCACCCGAAGACGTCAGACTTAGAGGATCATACCTAGTCAAAAATGTTAAAATCGGTTAAAAACCATTAAATCAGACATTAATTAATGCAGCTTTTAAGATATAAATGATGTGCCCCTGTCAGTTTCACCTGATTATTTGCTATTTTCACTTCATTCACAAGCAAGTATAAAAATATGACGGCTGTCATCAGTTCTACCAACTGCGCTTACATAGTTAAGTTGTGTGATGAAACACATTTATTATCTCGTCAACATGCTCTGTGGGTTGATGAACAAAACCCGATGGCACTCAGCAGCTATAAGACCTGAACTGTGTGTTCGTCAGGGTCAAAGGTAGAGGAAGGGACAATGTGCCAGAGAGTCAGACAAACAAACAAACACGCGTGTCAGTCTACATGGGGAGTAATTAAAGCGCCAGGGATTTACAGCCTTTTGAAAGCAGACACCTTTGTGTAACCATCAAGCGCGTTTGATGGTGCAGACAAGCAGGCATGGTGCCCGATCAACACCGCGGGTAAACAGGTGCGACATAGAGAGAGAGATATAATCCTTCAGTCATATCATGTTCTCCGAAACAAAGAGACAGGCAGTGTTGCTCATTTAAATGTTCATAAAATGTGTTAAAAAAATCAGTGAACTTTAAACTGCATGAAAATCACACCGCAGATGTTGATGTTAGTTAGCATGAATGATGATGAAGTGCCAGTTTTAATAAAGTAGAGCATCAACCTTGCAGTGCTTTAAAAGTGTACATGAAACTTAATAACCGAAGCCTTATTAACCTTCTGAGAACAGAATCAGAAAGCAGAACAAAGAGAATCAAAGAGCATGACATCATCTACAAACAGACTTTTTTTATTTGACAAATTATGTTGCTTTGACGGGACCAAAAACGCAAGCAGGAGGCAGGCGGAATCATTGCTAGACTGATTTTTCATCCACCAAACAGAGCAACAACAACAACCAGTATGAGGAACAACAGTAGAATCCAAAGAGGTGTGGCCTAAACTTACGTAACAGGAGGAGTGATTATTGGAAGAAAGATCAAGTGAGCCTAATTAACTGAATGCACTGCAGCTGAGTGAGAAGGGGGACTAAAGGCAAAGGGCATCGGTTTGTTTTTAAAATTGCCAGGGACGATAACCATAAACTTGATTGTGGTTTGAGGATTGCTGGGGACAATTATTATTAACTATTCATGTAGCAGTATTCGTCCGGTTGACATTTCCTTACAGCACTGCGGTGTATCGACAGGTGTTGAAAATCGTAGCTTTACTCAACCGCTAAAAGTTGAAAGCTGGACGTGTTCTGTCTTGTTTTTCAAACAGCACTAAAGACCACCAGGCAACTGTACTTTCTTGAGAAGCATTCCAGTCAGTGACTTGAGAGGTTTGGGTAAATTTGGCTTGTGGCGCTGCTTCAACAGAGCGATATGCTCACGTTTAATTTTCGAAGCGACAGTATATTGCTGATTGGGAGCTGATAGTGAGGTGTTGTTTGCCTCTGGTTACCCCCTGTAGCTATACAACACGATGCCCGATTAGACCAAAACTTGGGGCTGCATTTTTAGAACACCTTGCATTAAAGAGATATGAATTAATCCATCACTTGTTGATACTGTATCCGTTTATGAATGAATGTACAAGTCTTGAATCATGCCCTGTGGGTGTTTGCAGTGGACTGTGAGTCTTTGTTAAACCTTGTAACATCAACCTCAGCGAAGCATGCTGCAGCATTAGCGCGGAAAACAAACCATGACTGCATCAGACAGTGGAATGGAGTGATTTAAATATCTGACGGAAATTATGCTGGGGGGACAAGTAATGTTGGATCTGCTCTAAAATGACGCATCTGGTTTTTAAAATGGTGGGGACAAAACTGGCAATCACAAAATACTGTCCCCGGCATCCCCAGCTAAAATTATACCTATGCTAAAGGCCAATACATACTCTGCAAAAACAAACTAGAGCTGCAAGAACAAAATGACATCATTCCGATCATCTGTCTGTGATTTCTTGCTGCTTGCATGAAGTTTCATTTCGTGAAGGAAGTTTGTTGTTGCTCTTGTGGCAGCTAGTAAAAGAAATAACTTCCCTGTTGTTGCAGAGGACAGGTACCTTGGCAGATTAAAAGAAGAATCTACTGAATGTAAAACAAAGACTAAGCACCAAACACAGGGACACACTGGGAAAACAATGACAGGACACCAAGACAAGAAGGCAAAACACAGAAATATATCGACAACAGAAAACCAAAGTAATGGAAAATCAAAAAATACCATGTTTTTGGTCATATTTGGTATGGTTGAAGCAGGCCCAAGATGCAGACAGACACTTGAAAAAGGCATATTGAAACTTTAAAGAGCAACTCACCCCCAAATCAACTTTTTATGGCTGATAAACTATATAAATGAGTTTCTAATAGTCCTGTCTACATTTTTGTAATTATTTTGGTATTATAGTGCATCTTAATAAGAATATACATTTTCTGCCTAAAACCATAGGGTATGAAACGTATAGAGTATGAAAGAGATGATTCAAGACTTGTTCATTCATTCATAAACGGATACAGTATCAACAGGTGATGGATTAATTCATATCCCTTTGATGCAAGGTGTTCTAAAAATGCAGCACCAAGTTTTAGTCACACACAGTATAGAGCCAAACTCTATACTGTACTTGAATTTGAATCGGGCATTGCTATTCGCTCTGCGGTGATGGCTGACATTAGCCATCCAGCCGCTGTGGAGAATAAAAAAAGCTTAGTCTTCGCCCACGCTTCCTCCACAGAATCTCCTTTCCTTTTCCTCTCTTTCCTCTGGCAAAGGTGGAGAGAAATCCTTCCCCTCTAAACATCGCTCTGAGCCAAAGGAGCAAACGTTGCTATCCATCTTGGCACAGACACCGTCTGTGTCTGCAGCAGCGCTGCTATCAACATGTCAATCACACCGCAGACCACGCCCAGCCCTCTCTCCCCACGTGTTCACTGGAAATATGGGCGGAGTTAGACTCTGGTAGGGGGGTGAGTTGCTCTTTAATAAAAAAGGAAACAGGCAGTGGGACGAAGGAATCCAGTAAAGAAACAATAAAAAACCAGAAGCTTAAATACCGAGGTAGGGGTGGAAAATGTTAAAGGAACCAGATAAACTAATAAGAGATGATGTGAAACAGCTGTGGCAGAATAAAAGCAGGGAAACTGAGGGAGAGAGACCAAATAACACAAAGGGAACTGAACTGAGACTCAGAGGACTTAAAGGATCAAATGTACGAGACAAAGAAAACAACAATAAACAAAAAAAACTAAACAAAAACTCTAGAAACCCCATAAGACTCAGGTGGAGCCCTCAACAATCGCCTGGATTAATGGCAACCTGACGAAAAGATCACAGTTTGTGAGACTGAGGGATTGTGTGTCAAACTAGGGGTTCAGCAGCACAGGAGCACCACAAGGGACTGTACTCTTGCCATTCCTTTTCACTCTGTAGCTTGTATCTTACAAGAAAGAGGTTTAAGTCAAACACTGTTTCCATCATGGGAGAAGAAGTGGAGGTGGTTGAGGAATATAAATACCTCGGAGTTCACCTTGACAACAGACTGGACTGGAGGCTGAACAGTGAAACCGTCTACAAGAAGGGACAGAGCAGACTGTACTTCTTGAGGAAGCTCAGGTCCTTCAAGGTTTGAAGCAAATCTTCTACAAGTCTGTTGTGGAGAGTGTAATCTCTTCAGCCATTATCTGTTGGGGTAGCAGCATCAGAGCCAGGGACTTAAAAAGGCTCAACAACCTGATGAAGAAGGTTCTGGTTCTGTTCTTGGGACGACTGTGGAACCACTGGAGATGATGCAAAGGAGGATTCGAGAAAAACAGACCGCCACCAAGGGAGCTCAGTCCCCCCCTCCAAACGCTGAGCCGGTGTTCTGACGGAACACCATACCCATCAGCATGGGAAACCTTCGGATAATGCACATATGCAGCAGTCAAAGTTGCAGAATTGCGCATGGGTTAAAATCAACCCATCATTTCAGCATACCTCAGACTACAAGCAGTAAGTTTTGGTGTATTATCACATTATATATATATACACACACATTACCTAATTGCATGCCTTATAAAATCACAAGAAATGTTAACAGAAGTTTTAAATATATTCTTTTTAGCAACTGGAGTCATAAAATTGTGTAATGTCGTGTTAAATAGTTAAATCTGGTATATTAGGGCTAATATAGGTCAAAGAAAAAAAAATTGGAGTCAATTTCACCCAAAAGATTTTGAGATAAATTTCACATAGGCATATTTTTAAGAAAGAAAATCGCAAAGTCGTACATTTGCAAAAGAAAACTCATCCATGATTAAAGGCATACTTTTTTTTTACTTTAAAACTATTTTCTGACATTTTAAGGTCACGAAAAAATGAGAAACAAAACTTTGAGATTTTAAATCAGTTATGTCCGACAGAAAAGGCCAGTCCTTAAAGATTTAAGTTTTAAACTTACCAGATCTGTATAATTTCAAAACTGCAAGTGGTTCATGAGGCAATTTTTCAGGATCAGAACGACATCTCATGGGTTCAGACTAGCCATGAACGCCTCGAGAAAACAGCATACCCATTTATAAACTGTATTTTCTGTTGAAGAAGTGGCTATCAAAACAGCATAGCTTTTTATACACTGTATTTTCTATGAAGCATAGACCTGTCAAATCAGTATACCCAGACCCACTCATAAACACTGGTATGCTGTTTCGATACAGTAGGCTAAACTGACAGACGGCGCTGTAAAAATAAACTTCCGGTATACTATTCTGACAGGGTATGTCATAACCGTCTTAACTAGAAAAGCACTCAGAGAGCGGAGACTTTCACCAAGGCAGCTCAGCCCCCCCCCCCCCCTCGCTTGTTCCTGCAGACATTTCCTGAAAATATAATCAAAATCCGTCTATAACTTTTTGAGTTATGTTGCTAAAAGACAGACAGACAAACAAAACAAACCCTGATGAAAACCAATCTCCTTGGCAGAGGTAATTATGGACAACCCCGAGCATCCTCTTCTTGAGACTGTTACACAACAACAGAGTGACTTCAGTCAGAAGCTTCTTCAGTTTCACTTTGACACAGACCGCTACAGGAGATCCATTTTGCCCATGAGACATCAACATTTACACAAACTCCTTAAAGAATTGAATAGTATGAGCTACAAAAACACCTAATTTTCCTCTGGGATCAATAAAGTATTTTTGAAATTGAATTGAAAGGAATGAATTAATTAATTTGGCAAAACATTTGTAACAATATTGAACAGAGAAATAACTTGAATTTGGCAAGACCTATTGAACGTAAATAACACGGAATTGATCAAAACACAAACGCAAAAGAAAACCAAAACTCCAATACTAACGGATCATGACAAGTTGACTTTGGGTATGACAGCTTAGATCTGACTTTGCAGATTGTGTATTATAAACATTAACAACATCCAAGGTAAAAAATAAAAAGGAAAAAAAAGTGCATTCTCTTTTAGCGCTAAGATTTTACGCATCAGGACAACATAAAAAGAACCCCGTCTTTGAGGTTCCTAAATTAGACTTAAATTACAGCTTATCGTGTTACTTCTACATTTACATCGACAATTTCTGATTTGGTTACCATTAAGAAGCTTGAACAACAAAGTGAACAGGAAGTCATGGATTACTAAATAGATGGTCCTAGAAAGTGTGCTAAACTTCAAGAATTTTTATATTTATTTCAACAATTGTTTAACAATTAAAATCAGCCTGTAACGAAACATCCACAGCCTGAGAACCCGCTCAGTTCATCCAATCTTTCCATTACATCTCCCGATTTCTGCTTGATGCTCTCATTAAGCCACGCTGATGCAAGCCACCCCAGGCCATTGATTAATTTTCTGCAGGCAGAAGAAGAGTAGGAAACAGCACATTGCACTGCATGTGGGTGGAGGGGGAGGAACTGTTCAATGAGGCAGAATCGTGACGGGGATTCCCTCTGAGAACTGGAAGACACCTCGTAGGTGCAAAATCAGCATCCACCATCAAGGAGTGTTTCCTTTTTTACAGTCTGATGTCACATAACTCCCACTAAGCATCTGTAGGGGTAAGACATCCTCCACTGTACCGTCTTGTTTTCTCTATAATGTGTTTCTCCTATGTGTTTGTAGTGTATTAAAGTAAAGGAAAACATTTTCAACGGGGATTTATATTCAGCCCACTTTACTTTGATACCACTAAAGAAAATCCAGTGCCACCAATTGTGTTTAGACACCACAACAGGGTGCATCTGTGTATAATTTAATCTCAGTATAAATCCAGGTGTTCTGTGAAGGCCTCAGAGGTTTGTTAAAGAACATTAGTGAACAAACAGCATCATGAACATCACAGCTCAGGTTGGAGAATTTATTCACAACAAATCTGTTACTGCTTCCCCTTGACAAACCTGGCAACAAAGGATGAGCAGAAAGAAGAAAGTAATTGTTTAAAGAAAGAGACAATACATCCTGTTTGCAGTTCGTTACAAGCAATGTAGGGGGGAACAGCAAACATGTGGAGAAAGGTGCTTGCCCTACATGCAAAATACTATGGTGGAAAAATACCACCCTGCACACAGAGAAACATGGTGGTGCTAGCGTCATGCTGTGGGGATTGTTTTCTGCAGCAGGAACAGGATGCTGGTCACAGTTAATGATGGCTGGAGTTAAATACAGAAAAAACCCTGAAGGAAAACCTGAGACCGGGGGTCGAGGTTTACCTTCCAGGAGGACAATGACCCTAAACACAGCCAGAGCTACAATAGAATGGTTTACATCAAAGCAAATGCATGTGTTTGAATGGTCCAGTCAAAGTCCAGAGCAAAATCCAAGTGAAATTCTATGGCAAGAATTGTATAGGGCCATACAGTCACAATCTCCAGCCAATCTGACTGAGCTTGGGCTACTTTGCACAAGAGTAATGGTAAAAATCTAATTCATGAGATGTGCAAAGATGGTACAGACAAACCTCAAAAAAGATTGCAGCTAAAGGTATTTCTAAATAGAGCCAATCTAAAAAGTGTGCAAGATATTCTATAAAAAAAGCACGTCTCATTTACCATCTACATAAAAATATTTGTAGTTTGTGTTTGTGATGCGACAAAACATGAAAAGCTTCTAGGTATATGAAAACTTTTGTAAGACACTGTTTGTAACAGACTTCTCTTTACTATATGTCTTCACATTTAAATTAGTGATCACTTTCAAGGCGACAAATTTGGTAGAAAAACACACTCACACAAAAGTCACACGTCAAAATTCTGATTCCATCAGCACAAAACTTTGCATGATCCAAGTCACTCCCTGTTGTTTTAAAATACAATTTCGATAGTAAAGACAACATTAAGATTGTGCTTGGAACATATTCAGACATTTAAACTGTAGTTTTGTACAGCATAAAGTAAAATGATCAGTTAGTAAAAACAGAAGCAGACAGACAGCAAGACACCAAGCAACCATTTAAATGCTAACTTTGAGTTGAACTGTGCCTCTATTCTACATTTCATGAGCTGGAACGACTTCTGTCTGCAGAAACCTTATGAAACAAAAGTGTAATTTTAGATGCAGAAAATTACTGCTGAAGATAAATCACCCAACTCCACACAGAGCTAGCAAACTTTTAATAAATTTCGCATTCAACCCCTCTACTTCTGTTGCTGATTTTGCTCATATGTCCCTAATGCACTCTTATTATTTCTCTATCGTCTCTTTTTCTTACACTCCGCCACCCCTTTAGCTCCACTCCTATTTTAGCTGCGTGCACCTGTCACTATCACGTTTCCTCCTTCTGCTGACCAGCGGATACTCTGAGGTCTCAGATGATGAAGAGGAGCTAAGAGAGACTCTCTAGCGTCACTGAGAAATTAAGGACAACAAGCTGATAAATCCAAAAGATGAAAAAAAAAACTGTTATCCTGTCATTTCCACCAAAAACTATATATATTGCATAATTGGCTGTGATTGGGTAAGTCGTATTGCGTCATTTTCTGCGTCGCTGTTGCACTCGATGGAGCTGTTAGGTGTTCAGACTCCATTGAATTGATCAAGTTTTCCCCGTATTTTCTGAGTTATTGTAACACACAAGCATACTAAAACATATTTTCTGTTGGTGTACTTTAGGTTTTGGTAACTCTTTGTGTTTCACAGGGTTCATCTCGCCAAGGTAAGGTCTCATTAGTTTAGTTAGCTTCATTGCGGCTATGGTTACTTTTGTCTCTCCTTCTGTCTCGCCATGTCTGCCTAAGTCTCCTCCTCTTGCTCTCTGTGTCAGATGTTTAGTTACTCCTCTGCCTCCTTTATATTTACTATATAGCCCCCTCAAAAAATAAGGTAATTAGCCATAGGAGGTTGGCACCCTCGATTAATTCAATGCTGCGTACTTTAAAGCAGAAGGCTAGGTAATTTAAGACGCTCTACACATCTAGAAGATTCCTATTTAACCTGGAATAACAGTCTACTGCTGTATAAAAAGACCCTTCGACAAGCTAGAACAGCATATTTTTCATCATTAATAGAGGCGAATAGAAACAATCCTATAGGTTTCTTTTTAGTACAGTTGCCAAACTTACACAGAGTCATAGCTCTGTTGAGCCAACTATTCCCCCTGTTCTTATCAGTGATGTTTTTTTGGGATTCTTCATAAATAAAATTAATTCTATTAAATATTAAATCATTGGCATCCTCCCAAACATGATTACTTCTTCCTCATTAAATGAGTCAGTATCGGAAAGAACAGTAGAACCTCGATCATGTTTGGACTGTTTTTATTCAGTCGAGCTTTGGGAATTATCAAAAATATTAGCCTCATCTAAACCTTCAACTTGTATGTTGGACCCAATCCCAACCAAATTATTTAGGGAAGTGTTCCATTTGATTACTGGCCATATTGTAGATATGATGAATCTATCCTTAGTAAACGGATACGTACCACAGGATTTTAAGGTTGTTGTAATTAAACCCCTACTTAAGAAACCCTCTCTCGATCAAGATGACTCAATAAATTATACACCTACTGTATATCTAATCTTCCTTTCTTATCTAAAATCCTTGAGAAATCCGTTGCTACGTAAGTGTGTGAGCAGTAATAACCCCTTTGAAGAGTTTCAGTCAGGTTTTAGAGCTCATCATAGCACTGAAACAGCAGTGGTGAAGGTTACTAATGATATTCTCATGGCCTCAGATAATGGACTTGTGTCTGTTCTGGTTTTGTTAGATCTCAGTGCTGCTTTTGACACAGTCGATCATAATATTCTCCTAGAAAGGGTTGAACATGTTGCAGGGATCAAAGGAACAGCACTAGGCTGGTTTAAATCATAATTGTCTAATAGATTCCAGTTTGTTCATCTAAATGATAAATCTTCTTTACTCTCAAGGGGTTACTTGTGGAGTTCCACAGGGTTCTGTGCTTTGACCAAATCTTTTTACTATATATATGTTTCAAATTGGTAAAATCCTTAGACAGCATGGGATAAATTTCCACAGCTATGCGGATGATACGAAACTATATTTATCCATAATTCCTGATGAACCCAGTCAGTTAGGTAGATTACAGGCATGTCTGGAAGACATAAAAACATGGATGACTCTAAACTTTTTTCTTTTCAATTCTTACAAGACAGAAGTTGCTGTCTTTGGACCAGAAGCTCTGAAAATAAACTGCTTGGTCAATCACTTCGTTTGGATGGCATTAAATTGGCCTCTGGGAATAAGGCAAGAAACCTATGTGTTATTTTTGACCAAGACTTGACATTCAAATCCCATATTAAACAGGTTACTAGGATTTCCCTCTTTAATCTCTGGATTATTGCTAAAATTAGAAACATCCTGTCCAGGACTGATGCTGAGAAACTAGTCCATGCATTTGTTACCTCAAGGCTGGACTACGGTAATTCTTTACTATCAGGTAGTCTACAAAATGCCATTAAAAAGAGAGATCACATTTCTCCTGTTTTAGCTTCCCTTCATTGGCTCCCTGTTAAATCCAGAATAGAATTTAAGATTCTCCTTCTTACATATAAAGCCCTTAATAATCAAGCTCCATCATACATCAGAGATCTGATTGTTCCTAACAGAGCACTTCACTCTCAGACTGCAGGTTTACTTATAGTTCCTTGGATTTCTTAAGGCTTGTTCACACTGCAGGATTTCTAAGCCGATTTCGGCCCTGATTCTCCCTTTTCCGACAATCGCAGGGACGCCCCGATTATCAGGATGGCTCTTAAGATAATCCTAAGAGATATCCTTACTGTGTGTGGTGTGTACAGAGCGCTCTGGTCTGCTCAGAAGGACATCGGGACCGCTCCGATCGCAAATTGGGGATATTCAACATCTTGGATTGTCTTGGCCTAATATCACAGCGTAACGACGTTTCAGAGTAGAAAAAAAAAGATCATTCACCTCCATATCTCTGTATAGCAAGTAGAGCCCCTGCTGCTGCTGCTGTGTCCACCCCTTTATCCAACGCCTTTTCTGTTTGTGTCATTTTTATCTCTGTTAAAACTAGTCCAGAAACTATTGCCAATGCCTCCTCCTCTGCATCCATTTTTATTTACTCCTTTGACCTTACCAGTCACATTTTATAAAATGAGGTATTGTGAGATTTCCCGTCTGAGTTGCGAATGTTCGTAAGTAAAATCATTTCGGGTGTGTCACGCTGTCCTAATCACCCTCTCCTCATCATTGTCCTCACCTGTGTCTCTCAAATCATTCACACCTGATCCTACTCACCTCCTGCCTTTATTACCCGTCACTTCCCTTCACTCAGCGCCGGATCATTATTGTTGTATTGTCTATTTCTCCATGGTGTGTCATCCTGCCTCTAAGTTCCTGCCGTCACCACCATCATCATCATCATCATCATCACTCCAGCCAGCAGCACCTTCAATAAACATCCTACACATTTCATCGGCATCTGCGTTTGGGTCCATACTCCACACACATCCTGACAGAATGATCCGGCCATAAAAATGGACCCAGCACTCGCCTGGGAGATCGCCGCCCTTCGCCAGGACTTCTGGGCCGACCTGGCCATGGTCGCGGCCTCTCCTCACCTTCCTGTGCGGGTCTCCGGAGCTGAGGAAATTCTTGGAGTGCTCCCTCACTTCAAGAGTGTGTTCTCCGCTCGGGATCTCGCCGCGCTGCGGTGCGAGGCGGAGAGGGTTCGCCGGGAGGCGTTGGACGAGATCACCGGTCCGCCCTCGCCGTCTCCACCATCCGCAGGCAGAGGTCCCGCCGCACTGGGACTGCTTCTGGGAGCAGGGAGCAGAGCTTTGCGCCCTCACCAACTGCCTACGCGGCCGCTGCTGACCGACGCAGCACCCCCGCCCGCCTGTTTAGTCTCTCCCCGTCTGGCTGCGTCGGTCGAAGCAACATCCAAGGCAGAGGAGGACTCAGAGCAGCGGTCCGCGTTCGTCGGCACAAGGTTGGTGTTCTGTTCCCCGGGGACTGGTCCTCGACGGCATAAGCCTCCTCTGTCGACTCACCGCAGGCAGCGACGCCGCCGAGGTGGGGCCGCTTCCGGGGAGGAAATAAGATCTGTCTGCTCGCCTCCGGTCCTCCCTGCTGTGATCTGCGCACCGGCTCCACCCAGTCCCTCAGCTCATCGAGACCAGCTTCCCCTGTTTCACCGCCGGCTCCAGCTCTGACCTGTCTGCTGGCTTCAGCTTCAGCCAGCTCGTTCCCAAAGTCCGCTCCTGCCAGAGAGCCAGTTCCAGTCCCAGAGCCTGCCGCCATCGTGGCTGCTGTCTTCCTGGCAGTCACAGCGGCAGCTCTCCAGCACCTGGCGTCTCCCCATGGGTTGCCAGAGCCCCCAGAGAGGGTCAAGAAGAACCCGTCCCCGTCGCTGGAGCCTCTTCGCCGCCGTGCCGCCAGAACCTTCTCAGCCAGCCGTCGAGCCGTCTGATTCAGCTCTACCGGCCAAGCCTCCTCGTCGTCGCCGACCTCTAGAGCTCCTCATCGGCAGCCAGTTCCTCACGGGAGGACCGCCGAGCCGTCCACCCGACCGCCTTCCTGCCAGAAGACGCCATCCGGGCCGTCCGCCCGACCGGCGTCCAGCCAGGGGACACCATCCAGGCGTCTCCATTTCCACCCGACCGCCGTCCTGTAAGGGGACCCCTCCGGGCCTTCCGCCAGACCTTCAGGGGGGTACCCAAAAAGACTTGCGCCGGATCATTATTGTTGTATTGTCTATTTCTCCATGGTGTGTCGTCCTGCCTCTTCGTTCCTGCCGTCACCATCATCATCATCATCATCACTCCAGCCAGCAGCACCTTCAATAAACATCCTACACATTTCGTCTGCGTTTGGGTACTTACTCCACACACATCCTGACAGGGTGTGGTGCATCGTTACTGCCGTGTGGCCGCACACCACAGACTGTAGGACCAAAACTGCTGTTTCCACACATTTTTATCACCATATGTGTGGTCTCTCAAGGTTTAGAAATCGTACAACCATTTTGAAATTCTTCCGTGTGAACCAGCCTTAAAAGTAGAATGGGAGGCAGATCATTTAGTTATCAGGCTCCTCTCCTGTGGAACCAGCTCCCAGCTTTAGTCCGTGAGATAGACACTCTGTTTACTTTTAAGGCCAGGCTTAAAACGTTCCTTTTTTATGAAGCTTATAGTTAAAAACAGAATGTGGCCCATTCGTTGAATGAGTGGGGGAGGAGTAGTAGCTCTGTCTCGCTCATTCAAACGTGCCAGGTCACTCCTGAGCTGACTCTGTAGTTATGCTGCTATAAGCTTTTAAACTGCTGGAGGACAGACTGACCACTTTTCCTCACTCTGCTACTTTTCTCTTCTACTACACTCCATTTGCATTATTTGCTGTTATTTCCACTGTTTTTTCTCAGTGTTTTTCTCTACATAGAAGCTACACCTGATGTCTTTTTGGACGGGGGCATCGACTTGGATGAAACTCCCAGTAACTGAACGTTCTCCCTCTCCAGTTATCAACATTTTACTTTATTTAATATAGAAAGTACTCTTATATCAGATCTTCTGTTCCTTCTGTGTCTCTGCTCTGTCTTCTCAAACCCCCAGACGGTCGTGGCAGATGGCCGCTCCTACTGAGCCTGGTTCTGCTGGAGGTTTCTTCCTGTTAAAGGGGAGTTTTTCCTCTCCACTGTCTCTACATGCTTGCTCAGTATGAAAGAGTGTGTGAAGTCAATGACAAAACGCAGACCTCTTGCTACATGTTCGTCAAGGAGGAGCGAATGCTGCAAGTCAATGACTCGATGCAATCCGCTGGGTTTCCTCAGATAGAAAACTTTTAAACTAACTGGAATGTTTGGATTGTAAAGTGCCTCGAGATGACACGTGTTGTGAATTGGCGCTATATAAATAATAATAAACAACGGAGTATTAAAAAGAAAATGTAAGTAATCTCAATGTTTTACCAAAACATTCCTTTGAATAGGAACAAAAACATGAAATAATAATAATAATAAATAGCAGAAATTCATTATTTGAACATAAAATGAAGGTTGTTTTAGGAGCCTATTAGCACTGTGTTCACCTCTTCCCCTCGGTTAAACTGGTGCAAACTGCCAGACATTAAAGATTAAACAACCCTGTGCCCTTTGGTAGGCGATGATCTGAGTAGACAGCAGCAATTCAAAGCAAAGTCAAGACATAAATAAATTATTTCAGTTGGCATTGATCCAATTCTTTTTTGTAAATCCTGTGAGAGGATTCAAAGAACTTTGCTGACCTGTAGGCTTGTGTTAACAGTAGCAAAGACTCAATGTTGAGTAAAAATGAGGAGTAAATGGATTTATTTACATTCAGATTTTAAAAAAATACATAAATTTAATTGATTTATTAATAGGAAATATATGATCATTCTGGATTAGTTACTTACTCTTGTTTAAATGTATTAGTCTATTGCTGAAAATAAAAGAACAGTCCGTACCTGAAGAAAAGTTAGCGGTGTGTTAGCATGGGCAAACTGAGCTAAAAATGAGCTACTTGTGTACACACGTGTACTGAACGAATCCAGCTGTTTTCTACCTGAACACATGCAGAATGTTTATATGCTGAACTAAGAGTGCAGTGCAATTTTCAAAAATGACACCAAAATAAAACAGAAAGGACTCCCAGCCATCACTAAACTCTGCTATTTGGAAACATTCATGGTTTCTCATGCAGCTACAGTGGAAAAAGAAAGATGGACCGAACCAGAACTTTGTCAGTGAATGCATCTTTCAACATCAATAATGTCCATAAAACGCTCTGCACTGAACTGAATGACTCACCTGAAACAATCTGAATGTAAACATCACTGATACTAGAGAAAAACCAGCTGACGTCCACATGGCTACCAGTAGCATCAAAGAAGCCCAAACTCATTATCTTGGATAAAACGCAAATCGGTGGAATCCCAGTTAATGAGAAGGGGTTTTCCCAACAGCTGCTAATGCTGCATTCAAGTACAGCTGGGAAACTAGGTCATTAAAATATCAAAACAACTCCAAAGTGATTGAAGCATGTTTTATTCTCAAATATGGGTATTATTGGGTATATAAGTATTATTTCAACATTTATAAACATTAACACTGTTATAGAACATACTAAAATCTAATTAATTTCAGGAAGGAATTCAGGAAAAAAGGTTATTTGTTTAATGCAAAAAAACCAACAACAACAACAAAAAGTGCTGTGGGTAGTCAAGTTTGGGTAGCAATACATAAAACAGCTTAATATTTATGGTCTGACTGTATGGAGGAAGATGAGTGTCAGGAATCATTTTTAACAGAAGCATAGAAGGACAGGAGTGATTTACAAGATGGCCGTGAGATATACTTAATGCTTGGTTTGGAGACATATACAGACCCTTTCCAAAAAATTAGAATATCATGGAAAAGTTTATTTATTTCCATAATTCCATTCAAAACGTTATACTTCCATAGATTATAGATTCAGGGCCCACATCTTAAATGATTTCAAGTATTTAGTTGTTTATTTGTGCATAATTTGGGCTTCCAGCTCATAAAACCCACGAAAGCGGGATTTCAAAAAGTTAGAATACTGTGGCGAAATCAGGCCAAATTTTACAGGGCATGAATGAAGTGAGTGTCATACACTACTCATCTACACCTGCAAGGGTTTTCCCAGGAGTCATTAAATTGCTTCACTTTGGTTCAATTGTCTCAGTTAGGTTCAATATGGAGAAGACTGCAGACTTGACAGATGGCCAGAAGACCATCATTGATACCCTCCATAGGATGAGTAAGCCACAAAAGTTCACAGCTAAGGATGCGTCTATAATCTGTGGAAGTTTAATGTTTTAAAAGGAATTATGGAAATAAATAAACAATTCCATGATATTCTAATTTTTTGGAAAGGGTCTGTGTGCACTAACAAAGAGGCAGCACAGGTGAAACTCGAAGAATTGGAATATCATCCAAAAGTTCATTTATTTCAGTAATTCAACTTAGACGGTTAAACTAATATGAGGTAGACTCATTAAATGCAAAGTGAGATATTTGTTTAATTTTTATGATTAAGGCTTACAGCTTACGAAAACCCCAAATTCAAAATCTCAGAAAATTAGATTACGTGACATTAACAAAACAAAGACTTTAATTTGAGTTTTTTTGCAGAAGCAGCAGCTGTAAACTAGATGGAAGGTGCGCCGATCCCAGCACAGTGTCCCACCTAAATACTAAAATAAAGTTATTTATCTAATTTGATCTTTTGGTTTCAGTTGGTACGCATACAAAAGGGTATAAAAAGCCACATAAAAAGGAACTCTGCAGGGGTGATTAAACAATTATACTAGCAGTCCGCTGTAGCCCCGCCCACCTCACCTGTATAACTCATGCAACATCCTGTCAGCTGGTTCATGTAACAGCTTAACCCCTGATTAACTTGTTAACTCTGTTGACACTGCAGTAGGGAAGTCTAAAATATCCATTTCATATTCCAGAATGTCTTGACTTTCGCAGGAGGCCAAAATGTTGAGGTTGCAGTTTCCTAAAAATAAAATATTTAAAGTGCTATATGTTATTTATTTTATTGTATAAATTTTTATGTTATCTGAGAACATTTTGTTGGAAAAATTCAAGTACAGTTTGATTTGTTCCCGGACTGTTCCAAAAATGAACCAAACCATGAAATTGTAACCAGGGTACGTACCGAACCGTGATTTTTGGAGTACCATAACACACCCTACTCATTAGTCTGGCAAAAAAAAAAAAAGTATATCCAATAATAATAATAATAGTTCTAATGAAAATATCTACAGTGACTGCTAACATAAAGAATTAGCTGCCCCTGTATTGATCAAGTTCATCTGCCACAGAAATACACGCACACCATGTTTCCCAAAGGACGCTGGCAAGTAGGACATCAACTCCTCTGGGGGTTTTTTCCCCTCCAAATGGAGTGCACTTATAGTGGCTCCGCTAAAAAAAGAAACTGCTGTTATGGGCTGGAGCTCGAATGTCCCCTTAAACTCACTCGCCGGAATGATTTACATGGCAAATGTGGCCCCGGTGAAGAAGTGACACAGCAGAGAGCAGCGGCGCTGTATAAAGCAACATCGGTAATGTAGATACGTATATGGAAATGCTGCCGTTTGAACATGAGGGCTCTGAAGGCGGTTTGGGTCGAGAGAAGGCAGTTTACCAAAAGTTCTGGTACTGTAAGTGGCCGGAGAACGGCTCAGCCTCCAAAGTTAAACTCTTCTAGCTACACTTGTCTTTCTATGAGTCACAGCCCTGAACTATTTTAGGGGAACACATAGGTAATAAAAACATAGGTAATAAAAACAGCTCAGTGTGTGCAGTTTAAGAGCATGATTCTGCAGTAAAAGCTGTATTTATTCCAAGGTTGTTGTATTTCTTTTACACATACTTACAATAAATGGATAGGATGCATGTCTTTAAAGCAAACATTTGAAAATTACGAAAACGAATTTGGATTTTACAGAACCTCAAACTTTTTCGCAGAGGAAATTTTTTTAATTTTTTTTAACTTTAAATACAAACTTTGCTCTAATTTGATGAAATATTGCTTTAAATTTCATACTGTAAATTGATAATCTTTCCACTTTGATGCGACCTGGGTAAAAACTGCGGCAAAGGGGAACAGCTGACTCCACTGTCCTTCCTATCAGAACCCCCTCTAATTAAAACTAACGACCAAAACCTTTTATAGGATGCTTTAATCCAAAAGCCTCACACCTCCGTAAGCATTTTAATTTGTAGCACTGTAGCCAGGGTGCTGATTCAACCTGTCACCTCCTCACTGGTTGAAAAAATAAAACCACTAAAGTACACTAAGTATTAATAATTCACACTAAGCTGAATTGTTTTTTTTCTTTTTTTTGCTTGAAGTCCTGAGGTTTTATAGCTCTGTACCTCCTGAACTAAAGAACAGCCCTGTAAAGACATTCGGACTGTTCACACGATCCACTAGCCAGTTTCTAAAGAGACAGAATTAATACTATATACAGCTTTGTGATTGAAGCAATCGCCGTGTGATGTCAATCTGCGGTTATTGTGGGCAGACTTTAAAAGCCCGACAGGAATCCGGACCGCATGAGTCTGTCTAATCTCTTTCAGGTTTCGACTGGCTTTTATTGTCTAATTAGAGCGAAGAGTCAGTGAGGTAAACAATAATAAACAGAGATGAGCTAAATGACCTATATACACAACAAAGGGTCTGATCCTAGTTAGTTAGGCATCTGTTTTTATTATACTCTGGTGGAACTGAAATTAATAGGCATCATAATAATCAAATTACTAAAAATGTAGTTTAATTGGTTAAAATAAAGGAGGTTAATTATCAATTATATAATTTCCAGCCAAAAGTTTACATTTAGTCATTATGGTCATGAGTATCAAATTAAATTGGGGCTTTTAATGATTTATTTGAAAACTATAACTGGGCACAAAAATGTTATTTAAAGCTACATTGTGTATTTTTTGAGTTAATTCTTAGCAAAAAAAACCTTTGTTCTTTCAAAAATATGTGCTCATTCAGGTGTAATTACTTCCACCTACTGATGAAAGTATTCTCGTAAGTGTAGAATCTGCTATTCAGAATACATACGAGCGAGTCGCTCGAATGGCTGAATCCATGCTGAGCCTCCATCTTTGAAATATAGTCGCCAACGAGGGACATTCCTGGAAATTGTAGCTCCGCCTTTCGCGCTTTGGCTACACTCAGTTGAACCGTGATGAATGCCAGAGGAAGATTGTCTACTCGCGACGCGGCAGACGTCTGACTATATAACTAAATGCAATGTAGTTTTCTAAAGTAACCTCATCACTGGAAGGAACACTGGACGAAGTCGCAGTACTGGAAGCCATGTTAACCTTGGCATGAAACGGCCACCGTAGGAGTTAAAACGTGCTCGGAATGGGGCGGTGGGAGAACGTAACATTCAGTCGGTTGTTTTACCGCTAGATGGGAGAAGTTCTTACACAATGCAGCTTTAAATCCTAACCAATCAAAAAGTCTCCGACCTGCTTTCCAATGGAAATTTGTAATTTTGTAATGGCTGCGGAGGAAGGGTTCAGTCTGAGCAAAGCTGCGATAACGTGTCAAAGGAGCAGTAGGCCACTTAGACACACCCCTGTACCATTTTCATGTCCCCAACCAGTGGTCGCGTTAACCGAATATTTTTCCGTATTTTTTTTTACGGTGACGGAAAAATATGAACCCCTGACCACTTGGTGCAGACGAACTGACATCGTCAACTTTACACGAGTTCAGGTAACTGAATCAACCACAAAAAAAGATTCCCATGAGAGCATCTGAGCATCATCTCAGACCTGGACACCGTACCCAATGCATCTCGTTATCCGGGAGCTGACAACGCGTTGAAGAGTTACGGCGGCTTTGGAGTGCGTCTGTGACTCCACCGTACACAGACCGGCGGCGACAGATCGCTGCAGCCAAACCACAGATGCAGAAGGATTTCCTCCCGCCGAAGCGATCAGGAAAGCCGCCGTTAAGAGTCGTCTCTCCGTATTTAGATCACTTCAATTGGGGAAATGTTCCCTGATTTCTAAACTTTGCCTGAAGTGGCGCTGGTAATTCCAGTCTCCAGTGTGGCAGAAAAGCACGGATTCAACCTCCATTACGCACAAGCAGGAGCAAAGTTCAGCTCCATACGGAGCGTTCAGGCCACAGCAGGTGAAATGTTTATATATATGTAGCCTATTAATCTGCTCGATGTGTGATGACCCGATGTGGATTTGCTGTTCAGTTTGTTTGGATTTAATATTAATCAAACCCTAAATGAATGAAAATTAAATACTACTGAATATGTCATTATCATCATTTAAAAAAAAAAAAAAAATCGACGAATAAAAATGGATTATGACCAGATTTCTTTGACCCCGTCAGTCAAAATGAGTGAAAAATGGAAAGACTAGTTCTCAGTCAAAATGACTGACAACAACAACAAAAAATTATTGTCACCTCTGGTCCCAACCTACTCCAAAGTCGGCAATATATAAATGTGTGTGGCAGTAATACACCATCGTTGTGCGACAACAGAACAACGCTAGCCCGAGATACTGCTAACGTCCTTGTTGGACGAGAGTTATCCGGATCTGGCCAATCAGCACTCAGCTCATCTAATATTCATGTTGAGTGGGCGGAGAAAACCAGTCCTTCCACTGTAAAGCTTATAATTAAGCCCTACAGTGGGTAGGGCTTAATTATAAGCCTTAACTAATGATGGGTTGCATTTGTCCATTCATCGAGGCTAATGGGCCATTTTCAGCCCCAACAAAGTTCCACATGCTATATAGAGGCTCAAAGAATAGTTTGGTCAAAAAACTTTGTTCTAGAACTTCTTTAATGTTAACCAGAGTGTTCTAGATCATCATCCTGATGGAACATCCAACCAGAACCAAACTGCTGATTTTAGGTGAAGTTGAAAAAATTTGGAGGAAACTCTTCTTTATTATTCCATTCACTTTGTGCAATGCCCTAGAACCACAGAGTAAAAATGTCCGTATGGCTCGTCCGCACGTGTAGCCATACATTACAAATTATTCAGCCTTGGTCATGGTGGTTCCTGAGTTGGTTTTGAATATTCTAATCAATTCCCTTTCATCTGAGGGTAGCAGTTCGGATCGGATGGTTGAAACCTGGACACTAAAAGATGTTCCAAGTGGACAATGTTCCTAAAACACACAGAGCCTGGTTTTAAAACGGGTAAAGTAGGCTTACAGTAATGCACTACTCTGACCTCCAACATGAATCCTATTGAAGATGTAAGGACCCAGGTCTGTGCCAGGAAACCAACCAATATAAATGCACTTTACCAATCCAACTCTCCCCACCAGAGTAGAGAAATATCCAACCACAAATAAACTCCAAGCTTTTTGATAGCTATAAAAATTGTAGTCGAGTTGCAGCATCCTATAAGGGACATTTATCCTAATATTTTAAAGCTGTATGTTTATAGCTGAACCTCTACAAATATCTTCGATACTGAAAACAATAGAGAAAATGTACACTAAATACAGTTTGTGGACTAAGATCCAGTTTCTAAAGATCATTAAATTCATAATTAGTATAATTATTCCACCCTGGGGGGAAAAAAGCTTTTTTTTAAAAAGCTTTAAAAAAAAAACATAAATCGTTTGAAACAGGTATAATTTCAATGCTCGTGGATAGTGTATGACTGTCAACATCTGGCTTACACCGAATATCAGAAAATCGAGCTAAATTAAGAGTAAAAGTGTAGTGCTCCACCTGAATTTACTGTAAGTCCCAGCTATGACTATATGAGCTCAACAACACAACACACCTGTGAGGTCGCCAAGATTCAAAACTTTTAGTTAAAATAATTAGCTCCATTTTACATCCAAAGTCATGGATTTATTAACTCTAATCAGATCTCTAAGTTTTTGCTAATACAGCCAAACAAAACAGCAAAAGGTATGGAAAAAGTCAGGTTGGATTTACTCAGATCTGCATCATGATTCATGGTGAGTCAGCATGATGGTAAAACATTTCTCTAAACACAAAGCTTTACTCTAAAACATCTGTAACAAACAGAAATAGGAGACTTTCATCTAAATAGAAAAGGTTGATCCACGTTTCAGGCAGATTTCCACTGTGGGGAAAAAGCATAGAAAAGAAAAGAAAAGAAAAGAAAGGAAAGGAAAAAAGGTTTATTTGCGTCACCACATTAAAGTCCCTCTGGGTGTAAAGGTCTATAATTCATAATTTACAGATCTGAAAAATTGTAGCCTTGAATATAAATAGTATTTTGAACATTCTGAGTCTGATTTTTGGCTCCCACAGTCCAAAACATGACTGTTAGGTAAACTGTTTACTGTGGATTGCTCACCCAATCACTGCTGGAGTTCCCTCTCGATAAGTGGGTATAGACAAAGAACGAGTATTATTTTAAGGACTAAATGACATATTTATATATATTTTTTCCAGATATTTTCCTTACTGAGGTGTTTACAGGATTACAGGTATTTCGTGGATCTAGAGAAGACTGTTAACTGTGTTCTTTGAGATGCGTGGAGTTAATGTCAGGTGTCAGGGATAGTTTTACAAGCTAGCTGGTCCGAGTATAAACAGAAAGAGCTGCATCTGCATTCTATGCACATTCTATGCACATTCTATGTCCAGCTTGTTCCCAGCGCCACGCGTCACCAGCCCTGATTTAAAGACAGGATCTCAAGAAGGTGTAGTGTTGGAGAAGTGGGTGTCTATCTTGTTTTGGGAACCTGAGGTTCTCATCTCTGCTTTTTCTAGATGACGTGGTTCTGCTGTCGTCTTCATGCCATGATCTTCATGGTTCACCGTAGCAGTTTGCAGCAATATATACAGTAACTGTGATGAGACTGCAGTTTTTTGGGGTTTTTTAATGATGGAATGGTCTCTGCAAGTCGGTATGTGTCTATTGGATGCCGTTTCTAAAGTTACCCCGTCAAAGGTTAACAGCAATAATTTGGGTTACTTAGCCTGTTATAGGAGAAATAAATTGGTTCATTTTTAAAAATCATATCTGCATCCATGTTATTTATTCATTAATGAATGTCACTGTTTCAAACTAAAAATTTAGTTAGCAATCTTAGTTTACAAATTAAACATTTAGCTTCAAACTAAAATATTTAAATAGAAAATGTAACATTCAGCTTCAAACTAAATATATATAAAAAAAACATTAAGCTTCATGCTAAATATTTAAATAACAAGCTAAATCTCTAGTTTAATTAATTGTTTAGATGTTTACTTTGCAAGCTAAATATTTAGTTTACAAATTTAACATTTAGCTCCAAACTAAATATTTAGGTAAGCCGAATATTAAACATTTTCTTCTAAGCTATATAGCTAGCCAGTTTAGCTTGCTAGCTAAAAATGTAGCTTCAAAGTACAGTTTTAGCTGGCTAACTAAATATTTACTTCAAAGCTAAATATTTAGTTAGCCAGTTTAGCTTGCTAGCTAAATAAACTAATATTTAGCTTAACTAAATATTTACTTCAAAGCTAAATATTTAGCCAGTTTAGCTTGCTAGCTAAATAAACTAATATTTAGCTTTTTAACTAAATATTTAGCTTAGAGCTAACTATTTAATATGTTAACTAAATATTTAGCTTGTTACATAAATAACCCCTTTTTTCTGCTTTGACATGGTAAACAACCCAAATTATTTGCTTTTTATTGTTAACTTTTGACTGTGTAACTTTACAAACGACACCCCATAAGTGTCAGCCTAAGGAGGAGATCAAGTATCATGATCACGAGTTTTGATAGGGTAAGGTAAACTCTGCATCTATTGGCTCATCTTCACTCTTACCTCATTCTATGGTCACAAGAAGAAAATAGCTTAGCTTAAAAATAAAAAAAACCATCCACACCGCATAAGTGCGTTGTTAGGCACATTCATAGGCATACCAAACCTGAAGACGGCAGTATTACCCCAAATTTTGGAAATAACTCAGAATAACTTTCTAAATTCTACCAACACAGCTCTAAGGGCATAAATGCTGTTTCTGTATGTAAACACAATTTGCACATGTGATGTCGGAGCACTTTTGTCGCGGCCAGTGACATTGCAAAACCTAAAATCCCCATTATTTATGTCCACAAGCGAAAGCTTACAACGGAGAATTTCGCAAAATCTTCACTTTGATCTGAGTCTTTAGAAAGAAAAGTTTTTGACGCCGTAAATCTGCGTTTTTGTGTGGATGACAGGCCAAATCGTAGGAAAATATCTTCGTTTTGTACGATACCCAGCAATGTGTGGACAAGGCCTTAGAGGATAAGATGAGCAGCTTTGTTCGGGAGAACTTGTAGCGAACAGGGTGGTTTGGGACCTGATCAGCAATAGCTCGGTTTGGGGGATTTCCTAAGGCCCCACAGGGAGCATAAAAATGGTCCAAACCCAGAACTTTGTTTGAGGTGCAATATATCCCCCTCTTCGGCCAGGTAAAAAATCTTGGACTAAGCTGGAGAGCTGGACGTGTTACCTCTACGACCCGATGTCAGATCAAACCTAAGACTGAAGACTAAAATGGCTAAACATTTATTCTGAATTGAATTAGCTGTATAATATAAATAAATGAATAAATCATTAATTAGAGATTAGAACAGACATGTTGATGTATAGGGGGATCTGCTTTGATGCAAAAATGGACTTGCTTTTGTTGGATTCAAAACAACAACCTCCAACACATCCTGTCGTTTATTTATGCTTGATAGTAAATCAAAATTCGGTGACGGCCAGGAAAAGCCTGATCAATACATCTCCAGTGTTGATGTTTTTTTTGTTTTTTCTAATGATAAATGAGGATTTCTCTCTCGTCGCTTCGTCTCTTCAGCTACAGAAAGCCTCCCTATCAGCTCAGCTGTTTCAAATCATTGGTTAGGGGCTTTCTCCTCCGTGTTTTTCGCCATTAAGTGAACATCTCAGCAAAAAGACATGCAGCTTTTTGGGCAGCTGGCCCCAGCAGACCCTGGGTAGCTTGTTGCTTCTCGCCCCACTCCGACACGCTCCACTTTCCTCTGATATAAATAGACAACGAAGCTAACAGATGCACCAGTCGCTGTCTGTCTAACTGTGGTCACATCCACGCCGACTACACTTATGTCAGGGATATTCTGGAAGTGATGCTAAAGAAGCAAAGCAAACCGTTTGGAGGTGAAGATCCAAGTAATTTAGGGTGAGCTAAAAGATGTCTGACCTCACAGGAGACCGATGAAGTTTAAAGAGAGCAACTAAAAAGCAGGTCAAGGCAGCAAAAATAGTCAACTATCTGCTCAACTTGGACCTGATTCTGCAGATCTGGCTTCAGAAACTCTAGATGCCACGAATGCAAAGCGAAGAAACGTTGATGGAGCTGAAGCTGGAGGATCATAAGGGGGAGAAATTAACTGCTTTTTTGCAGAAGAAGAAATGATCCCACGTCCTGCTGCGTTCGTGGCTCTCCATCCGATTCCCCATAGCAGCCAGCGCAGGTTAGCCCTGCCAAAAATAAAAGGCACTCACCGTTCGCAGGAACTGAATCTCCTCTTCTCCCTCTCCCCCTTCTGCCATCTTCCACCGACCGTGATTCTCAGCTCCTCAGTAAAGAAAACAGAAATAAAAATTTTTTTTAAATCCTTATTTCTCCCGACAGGGTTTCGGATCGTTACGTCTCCTTCCCCGTTGTCGTATCCCCCCCCCCCGCCGTCACTCTTCCTCTCTCACACTCCTTCACTCTCGGCGTTAGTGTGTGTGGGTGTGCTGGAGGGCAGCGTGAGTCCTTTGCTCTCGCTGGGTTGTGAGAGAGAGTGACAGGAGGCAGAGGACCCCCCCCCCCCCCGGATCCTCTCGGACGGGAGGCGATCGGGAGGGGGGAGGAGAGGGATGGGATTTGAGGAGGGGCAGGCACCTTGTTGCACTTTTCCACCTCTCCCATCCCGGCTCAGCGTGCTGCCATGTCTGCAGGAGTGGGCCACTCCTACACACATGCCTGTTTACCCCCCCCCCTCCATTACCCTCCCCTCCGTCCTCAAGTCTGAGGCTATAAGAGGAAAGAGGGGCGAGGACTCGTCTTTTGGGAGAACACATGCTCACAGACACTCTCAGTGAGACGGAGCTCAGAGGGAAAACGCCTCGGAACCAAGATCCTCACCCCTTCATGATGGGAGGCTGGGTTCTTAAATAGGAATTTGATTCAATAATTAGTCCTCAGAGGTTCCTAAACGTTCGTCACGTTAAAACTCCAGACTTTTCCAGACTTAACGTCTAGATTTTAGTCCTTTACATTCATTATACAGAATGATGAAGGAAGGAAGGAAGGAAGGAAGGAAGGAAGGAAGGAAGGAAGGAACTTTCAGATTTTAGTCCTTTGCATTCATTATACAGAATGCTGAAGGAAGGAAGGAAGGAAGGAAGGAAGGAACTTTCAGATTTTAGTCCTTTGCATTCATTATACAGAATGCTGAAGGAAGGAAGGAAGGAAGGAAGGAAGGAAGCTTCAGATTTTAGTCCTTTAAATTCATTATACAGAATGTTGAAGGAAGGAAGGAAGGAAGGAAGGAAGGAAGGAAGGAAGGAAGGAAGTTTCAGATTTTAGTCCTTTACATTCATTTTACAGAATGCTGAAGGAAGGAAGGAAGGAAGGAAGGAAGAAAGGAAGGAAGGAAGGAAGGAAGGAAGGAAGGAAGCAAGCTTCAGATTTTAGTCCTTTAAATTCATTATACAGAATGCTGAAGGAAGGAAGGAAGGAAGGAAGGAAGGAAGGAAGGAAGGAAGGAAGGAAGGAAGGAAGGAAGGAAGGAAGGCCAATGGATGCACTTTTTAACTGCATTTTAGACATTAAATCCTGGATGGCAGAAAACTTTCTCCAGCTCAACCAGGACAAAGCTGAAGTTTTAGTCATCGGTCCTGAGGCTCAGAGAGAGAAACTGTTACCAAAACTACAATCACTGTCTTTTAATCCGTCTTTACAAGTGAAGAACCTGGGCGTGATTTTTGACTCTCAGCTGACTTTTTTTCCTCACATAAAAAACATTACTAAAATAGGTTTTTATCAACTAAAGAACGTTGCCAGAGTCCGCCCCATTCTGTCTCGGGCCAATACGGAGACACTGATGCTTTTATCTCCAGTAGAATTGATTACTGTAATGCGCTGCTTTCTGGTCTTCCCAAAAAGAATATCTCAGGTTTACAACTTCTACAAAATTCAGCAGCACGTGTCCTGATGAAGACCAGGAGGCGGGAGCACATTACACCGGTCTTAAACTCATTGCATTGGCTCCCCGTACATTTCAGGATCGACTTTAAGGTTATTTTAATGGTTTTTAAGTGTCTTAATGGTCTTGGGCCTTCTTATCTCTCTGAACTGCTTTTACCATATGAACCTTCGCGGTCTCTGCGCTCCTCTGGCAGCCGTCTCCTTGTCACCCCAAAAGTCAGGACACACATGCATGGCGAGGCGTCTTTCCAGTTTTATGGCCCTCACCTCTGGAACAGGCTGCCAGAGAACCTCAGGGCTGCAGAGAACGTTCATGTTTTTAAGAGCAGGCTCAAGACTCACCTTTTTAGCTTAGCTTTTAACTGATTATTATTTATCACTGTTTGTTTAATTGGTCTGCATGTTTTATATGATTATATTTTTATCAGTTTTACTATTTAATCTTAGCACATTAATTTACCGTTTCTTTTCTTACTTTAATTTATCTTAAGCCCTGTTCCAGTGTTTCCTCTGTGGGAGCCCTCTGCCCCGGGAGCGGTGGTCGGCTGTAGCTGCCTGGGTGCTCTCCAGGTGGAGCTTGGGTGGAGGTGGGGGTCTTGGCCTTGCCTCCACTGGGTGCCCTGTGTCAGTGCCTCGGCTGCTGCTGTTAATCTACTGCTGCCGGGGCAGATGGCTCCTCTGATGGCGTTTCCTCGCATGGTTCATCTGCACTCGGCCCAATGTCCTTTTTTACCTTTTCTTTTAACTGTGTGTGTGCATGAGAGATGGGTTGGGGGGAGGGGGGTATAACTGTGACCATGCTTTTAAATCTGTGGGGGAGGGAAGGGAAGGTGGTTTTATGTGGGGTCATTTTAATCTGTAAAGCACTTTGTGATGCAACTTCTTGTATGAAAAGCCCTTTATAAATAAAGTTTGATTTGATTTGATTTGAAGGAAGGAAGGAAGGAACCTTCAGATTTTAGTCCTTTACATTCATTCTACAGAATGCTAAAGGAAGGAAGGAAGGAAGGAAGGAAGGAAGGAAGGAAGGAAGGAAGGAAGGATCCTGATGAAAACTTTGCAAAAGAAAACATTGAGAATTCAATGATTAAGGGGCATGCTTTTTTTTTCTTACATCGTAAAGTCAGAAATTTTTAAGAAAATAAAACTCAGAAAAAAATGAAAAAAAGTTTGAGATTTTAAACCAGTTATTTCTGACAGAAAATGCCAGTTCTGTAAGAGCCGCATGAACCACTTTTGAAAATATCCAGATGCAAATCTTGTAAATTTAACACTTGAATCTTATTGTGCTGGGATTTTCTGTTGAAAATATCTGATTCTCAACAAACTTCAGCTTTTTCTGATAGATGTATGATTTTTTTTTTCTTGCAAATGTCTGACTTTGCAATGTCAGAAAATATCTTAGTTTAAATATCCAAAACTTATGTCTTAAATAATGGAAATTTCTGAGTTTTCTCGCAAATATTTGACTATAAGAGAATATCCTCCTTTTTTTTCTGGAAAACCTCATCATTTCTGAGGGTCTTTTGGGGCGGAAATTTACTCCAAAATATTTTTTTTTGTGTCTACAATGGCCCTAATTATCCGTCGTAGTTTCTGACAAAGGCTGCTTAATGTTATATATGTATAGTCGACCAGTTGAAATGAAAACCACAAAGTAAAACTTTGTCCCCTAAAACCTTTTCTGGTTTAAATGACTTTGCAAGTCTTAAATCATCCCCCTTTTTTATGTTATTCCACACCAACAAACTCTTTCAAGGAAACCTTTTAAAGTTTTCCTTATCAGTAATTTTCAGGGGTTTTTTAAGTTTCATTCAATGTACACTGTAAAATCGTTTGAGTTAAAAACTTGGTCTTTTACAATTTACAATTCTCCCCCTGCTGTTTGTGTTGTGCACTGACACACACAACACACAGGCTAGGAGCTGGTTACCTGGTCCCAAGGCAAAGATCAAATTATTGCTAAAGTCTATCACTACCCACAATGCATCCCGAAACATTCCCTCATATTGCCAAAGTTGCAAACAACTGTAATGAACATTACTAAGTAGTTAATTACGCTAAGAACAGGTTCCAATTAGCAGGATGGAGATTAGAAGTGATAAAGTTGCACAGTGCTGCTGCATGTACAAATCAGCATTTAATATGGGTAACTAATAGAACAGTAATGATCTATTGTTTGTACCTGTGAAACAGAATATTGCCTGTGGACACCATTGGTAGTGATTCTTTAAGAACTTTCAAGGCCAAGAAGTTCTAGTTTCGATCGGTATCGAAGGGTGGATATGGAGCTTTGTGACATTAGCATTATTCTATTTTTCAGCGTTGTTAAACAGAGAGAAAGAATGTGATTGATAAGCCACTAATAAACTGTAACTTCTGCTTCAAGGAGCAAGGTATTTCAAGCACTATTTGGCACAAATAAAAAGCGACTGCATAAAAACAGAGATTTTCTAAAATATTGTTACAGGTCCTTTAATAGGATGCCAGAGAAAGCTATAAACTGGGTCACGTTTCTTCTCTGATCTCACCTGTGACTTCATCTTTAGCCGCATGCTGTCATTCAACTGTTGGCTGTCTAGACGGTGTCCTGAAAACTATGTGGGTTACATTGATAATTGGAGTAAACCTGGTCTGATCCGGAAAGACGAGATCCATCCCGCATTGGATGGAGCAGCTCTTTCTACGAATCTGGCCAGATTTATTGATCCTCCAAAACACTGACAACCCAGGGTCCAGACCAGGAAGCAGAGTCATAGTTTAACCCACCTCTCTGCAGCTTCTGTACTGTTACCCACCCATTACCTAACTGAGACAGGGTCTTTTTCACGGCCAAAATCAAATGGATTAAAGGTTAACCTAACGAGCAATCATGAAAATCTCATAAAGACAAGTATGACTATGACTGAACAGAAAAATAAAACAAATGTGGTTTAATGAACATAAGATCTCTCTCCTCAAAGACTTTGTTAGTAAATGACAAAGAAAATGGATTTGTTTTGCCTCACAGAAACCTGGCCGCAGCAGGAGGATTATGTCAGTATAAATGAGTCACCTTCTTTCAATTTATTTACATTTTCACATTCCTAGAAGTACTGTGGGAGAAGGAGGAGTTGCAACCATTTTTCATTCTGATTTACTAATTAATCCCAGACCAATTGTTAGCTACAGTTATTTTCAACATCTAACCCTTAATTTTCCTCATCCAAGTTGCAAATCATTAAGACCACTTTTGTTTGTGGTTTTGTATCGTCCACCAGGCCCTTACTCTCAATTCTTTGATCAGATCTCACATTTTTTGTATCCAATTTAGTATTAAATACTGATAAGGTCATTTTGGTGGGGGATTTCAATATTCATATGGACACTATAAGTTATAGCCTAAATGCAGCCTTTAATGCTATCTTATACTTAACTGGCTTTACTCAAAAGGTATAGAGACCCACCCACTCATGTCAAGAGACTTTGGACCTTGTACTGACATATGGCATTGAGAGTGAAGTAATAACAGTCCTTTCACATACTGTAACCCAGTCCTGTCTGATAATTTTTGATAACTTTTTAATTTAATTTGACTGAGCACCACAAACCCGAAAGAAAAATGTTGTATTGTAGAGCTTTATCAGACAATGCTTTAACAAGTTTTAAAGAGTATGTTCCATTCTTAACTCCTCAGTATCTCACAGTAACACAGTGGAGGGCAGCAATTTAATTTCTAACCCTTCACAAATTGATGGTCTGGTTCATAGCGTTACTTCCTCATTGGGTCTGGCATTAGATAATGTAGCCCCCTTTAAAACTGACGGTAATTAGCCAGAGGAGGTTGGCTCCCTGGTTTTATTCAGAGCTGTGTAGTTTAAAGCAGAATACTGGAAAATTGGAGAAAAAAATGGCGCTCTACACACCCACAGAATTTCTATTTAACCTGGAAAAATAGTCTACTGATGTATAAAAAAAAACCTTCAACAAGCCAGAACAGCATACTTCTCATTAGTAGAGGACAATAAGAACAATCCTAGGTTTGTTTTTCATACAGTTGACAAATGTATACAGGATCGTGGCTCTGTTGAGCCAACTATTCGCTCAGCTCTTAGTAGTGATGATGTTATGGGATTCTTCATAAGTAAAAGTAATTGTTGGCATCCTCCCAAACATGATTACTTCTTCCTTAGTAAGTGAGGCAGCACTGGAGGTAACTATAGAACCTCATTTGTTTTTGGACTGTTTTGATTCAGTCGAGGTTTCGGATGTATCAAAAATATTACCTTCATCTAAACCTTAAACTTGTATGTTGGACCCAATCCCAACCATATTATTTAAAGAAGTGTTCCCTTTGATTCCTGGCCCCATTTTAGATTTGATTAATCTATTCTTAGTAAATGGATACGTACCACAGGAATTTAGGATTGCTGTACTTACACCGGCTGCACAGTGGCGCAGTTGGTAGCACTGTTGCCTCGTAGCAGTGTGCACGAGTGGGTTCTCTCCAGGTACTATGGCTTCCTCCCACTGTCCAAAATGTTAAGTGAATTGTTCTCTCTAAATTGCCCTTAGGTATGAGTGTGTGCATGCATGGTTGGTTGTCCTGTGTGTCTCTGTGTTGCCCTGTGATGGACTGGCGACCTGTCCAGGGTGTACCCCGCCTCTCGCCCAGTGACCGCTGGAGATTTGCACCAGCGCCCCCCGCAACCCTGCACAGGATATATACATTGATATAAATAACTCACAATCAAGTTTTCACACTTTAATCTTTTGTTTACAATGCCAATTTTTTTTTCAGGAACACCATTTTTTCAGTGCTGCTGCTTTTCAGTTTCATTCCTCTGTCACTCTTTTTACGTTGTGCACACGCCTGAGGGGCGGGGCTTCAGAGCTGCACGTACTTGGTTGGCATGAGAAGACGCTAGAGCAGCAAGTGTGTAAAGCAGCAGACTGCAGGCTACCGGATCAAGCCCATCCCAGCCCAGCTACTCTCAGCTTATTGTGCTGAACAGAACAGAGGAGAATATTATAATAAAATTTAATTGTATATTGTATATATTTATTTGCCTCTCAGGTTGAACATATACAGTGGGGCAAAAAAGTATTTGGCAGCTAACGATTGTGGAAGTTGTCCCATATAAAAAGATGAGAAAGGTCTGTAATTTTCATCATAGGTACAGTTCAACTGTGATAGACAGAATGAAAACAAAGGAAATCTCGTGGTATGATTTTTAAAGAACTTATTTGTATAATGGTGCAAATAAGTATTAGGTCAATAACAAAAGTTCACCTCAACACTTTGTAATTTAATCTTGGTTGGCAATGACAGAGGTCAAATGTTTCCTGTAGGTCTTCACCAGATTTTCACACACTGTTGCTGGTATTTTGGCTCATTCCTCCATGCAGATCTTCTCTAGAGCTGGGATGTTTTGGGGCAGTCCCTGGGCAATACTGAATTTCAACTCTCCACAGATTCTCTATTGGATTAAGGTCTGGAGACTGGCTAGGCCAGTCCAGAACATTGAAATGCTTTTTAGTAGCAACTCCTTTGTTGCCCTGGCGATGTGTTTGGGATCATTGTCATGCTGGAAGATCCAGACATGTTTCATCTTCAATGCTCTCACTGATAGGAGGTTTTTACCCAAAATCTCACCATACATGGCCCCATACATCCTGTCCTCAATACGGATCAGTCGTCCTGCCCCGTTTGCAGAAAAGCAGACCCAAAGCATAATGTTTCCACCCCCGTGCTTCACAGTGGGTGCGATGTTCTTGGGATGCAACTCAGCATTCTTCCCCCTCTAAACATGGTGAGTGGCGTTTCTACCAAAGAGTTCTATTTTGCTCTCATCTGACCACATGACATTCTCCCAATCCTCTTCTGGATAATCCAGGGTGTGTGCTGGTTTAAGCAGGGGGACCTTTCGAGCTCTATAGGATTGTAATCCATGACGACGTAGTGTGTTACTAATAGTAACATTTGTTTCTGTGGTCCCAGCTCTCTCCAGGTCAATCACCAGTCCCCCCCCCAGGTCAAGGGAGATTGTCACTGATCTCATTTCTATTCCATTGTATAATAATTGCTCCAGAAGTTGATAAATTCTCACCAAGCTGCTTGCCAATTGTAGATTGGCTCATCCCAGGCTTGTGCAGGTGTACCATCTTGTCCCTGGTGTCCTTGGACAGCTCTCTGGTCTTGGCTGTGGTGGAGGTTGGAATCTGACTGATTGAAGGTGTGGACAGGTGTCTTTTATACAGATAACGAGTTCAAACAGGTCCCATTAATACAAGGTAAGGAGTGGAGGATAGAAGAGCTTCTTAAATAAGTAGCAGGTCTGTGAGGGACAGAATCTTGTTGGTGCTAAATACTTATATTCTCCTCCATTATACAGCTAAATCATTTAAAAAATCCTACAATGTGATTTCCCAGATATACAGTGCTCAGCATAAATGAGTACACCCCTTTTAGAAAGTACGAATTCAATCAGTAGCTCAATGAACAAAAGAACAATTTCCAAACTATTCACAAGGCTGAGTTTTATTGAACACTTATTTAACTCCATAACATGAAATTAAGGTTAATAATCTAACTTAGATCACAAAATATTCAGTTTTACTCAAATTGGTAGAAGCAAAAATGAATACACCCTGCAACAAAAACTACTAAATCTAGTATTTTGTATGAGCACCGTGATTTTTAAGGACAGCACCAAGTTTTCTAGGGATGGAATGAACAAGTTGGCGACATATTGCAACATCTATCTTTTTCCATTCTTCAAGAATAACCTCTTTTAGAGCCTGGATGCCGGATGGAGAATGATTCTCAACTTGTCTCTTTAGAATTCCCCACAGGTGTTCGATTGGGTTCAGATCAGGAGACCTACTTGGCCATTCAATCACCTTCACCCTGTTCTTCTTCAGAAATGCAACAGTAGCTTTAGATGTGTGTTTTGGATCATTGTTGTGTTGGAAAAGTGCACGACGACCAAGTGCACGGAGTGATGGCAGAATCTTCTCCTTCAGTATAGAGCGGAACATTGTTGAGTTCATGATGCCATCAATGAAATGCAGCTCCCCAACACCAGCAGCACTCATGCTGCCCCACATAAGGACACTGCCACCACCATGTTTCACTGTAGGCACCATGCATTTTTCTTTGAAATCCTCACCTTTACCACGCCATACAGGTTTTAAACGATTAATTCCAAAAACAGTTATCTTTGTCTCATCACTCCAGAGTATAGAGTCCCAGTAGTCTTCATCTTTTTCAGCATGGGCCCTAGCAAATTCTAGGCGTGCTTTTTTGTGCATGGGCTTTAGGAGAGGCTTCCTTCGTGGACGATACCCATGCACGCCATTCCTCTGCAGTGTGCGTCGTATGGTGTCACGTGAAACAGTCACTCCAGTTTGGCTTTCTACTGCTTTAGCTAACTGCAGTGAACTTGCATTGCGATTTTCTTCAACCCTTGTCATCAGAAGACGCTCCTGTCGAGATGTTAACTTCCGTGGACGGCCTGGACGTCTCTGTAAGATGGTTGTACTTCCATCTTTCTTAAATTTTTGCATCACTTTTGCTACAGTATTTTGACTGATATGTAAAGCTTTGCTGATCTTCTTGTAGCCCTCACCTTTTTTGTGTAAAGAAATTATTTCCTTTTTCAGATTTTGCGACATTTCTCTTCCATGGGGAGCCATTGCTGACAGCATGAAATGGGAAGGGCTTTTCTTTGTTAAGTAATGCCCTTTTATAGTCACCTGTCTGCTGGACACCTCTTAAATGAATAATTCGACTCACCTGTGGTTGAATGCCTGTTCATTAGAATCTTGTAGTCTTAAGTGTGGCCTTTCTCCTAAGACTATAATTGGGGTGTACCCATTTTTGCAACATGGGCTTGAATGAATTTGTTAGGAAAATCCCTTTTTTGTGTGTGCAAATTAACAAATCTTGTTTGCAATCAATGGCCCACATTTGTGGGAGTATTTTGTAGTATAGTATCTCATAGAAAATGTTGATTCTGAAAGGAAACTAAAGGTTTTCTGACAAATGTAGTTGGGTGTACTCATTTATGCTGAGCACTGTATATATATTTTTAACATTCTGTCTCTCACAGTTGAAGTGTACCTATGATGAAAATTACAGACCTCTCTCATCTTTTTTAATTGGGACAACAATCGGTGGCTTTACTTTGTGTTTTTTCTAACCAAATGACACATGCTGTGATTAAATAGCCTTGCAACACTTTCACTCCTCTTCCAGCACCCACAAACAGCATCACGGGAAAGATTCCCCCGAGGGAAACATGTTCACAGACAGAAAGGCCTTTAACAGGCTGGGAACATCTCCAGTCCTGTCTGTGTCTGAACGCACTGAAGAGGAGCGCAGTGGCACGCCCCTCACGCTCCCAACAGGCAGCATGAATGCACCAGGCTTACCTTTCCGGGCTCCATATGCTCTCCATCTCCACCTGCAGCCGCAGCAAAAAGGACGCCTGATGGGGAGGGGGTGGTTGTTGGGCTGCAGCTCGCCGGGCCGGGCCTGGCCGGGCCGGGGGGAGAGGATACAACAAGCAGAGAGGAGGAGCCACCTGACTTGAACTGTGGGAGTATGAGTCCTGATGATATCAAGGCAAGCGGCTGGGACCTCCTTTTTTTTTTTCCTGCCGACTCACGAATCCGCCTGCGTCTCTAGGCTGCAGTTGCAGCGCTAAACCGCTAGAGTGCGACAACACTCCAGTAATTTATACATCCGAACCAATAGAAATGAAATACACACCGAAAAAAAGAGAATGCAGATAAATTGCATTAATTGGTCACAAGTAATTGAATTATGTTCATCCAGCTTAATTTATTTACATTTGTTTAACTTGACAACTTAATAAACTCAATGAATTTACTTGGATAAATTTAGTTCAATTATATGTGACCAATTAACGCCATTTATTTAAGTTGTTTGATTGATTGATTGATTGATTTGTTCTGCACATATATCACACGGATACAGTACAAGGAGGGGAACGAAACCCAGATGGGTTCATACAGAGTTCCACTCCATTACATGGATAAACAATAAAGGCTCGCAGACAAATAAGTTTGATAACAAAGAGAAGGCAAAACCATCTTATTTTTAGGATATTTTTGGTTTACCTAATGGAGGTAATTAAAAGTTACAGATGTTGGAAAGTAGAGGAGAAAAAAAATAAATGAATAAAAATGAAAATACAGAGCAGCAGATGAGGATCAATAAGACTATAGTATACTAGGGGGAACTACAACGAAAACTGTCTTTGGTAAATTGAAAGTTCTTTCAATTGTTTTTTTAAAGACAAGCTGGGAAGATATGGATCTTAGGGAAAAACTTAAGTCACTCCATTGTTGAGGACCCCTAAAGCTGAGGTCCGTTTTATGACCTGAAGTTCTAGAAAACGGTAAGACAAAATGTATTTCTATATGCCTAGTTTGGTGAGCATGAGTATCTGAAATAAAAGTAAAAAAGTTGGATCACCGATTCTCTTTCTTCAGTGTATGTGGTCCTTCCTCGCACCCAACTCAAACCTTTGCGGATATTGACGTGGGTGTGTGTCAAAACTTAAGTAAGTCACTAAAGTATGGTGATTAAAAACCTCAGCTCCACCCGTTGCTAGTTACGCCTCTGCAAACCAGCATCACTTGCAGTGTAAGTCATGATGCTCATGCAAAGCCAGAACACATCAAGAGCATTAAAACAAAGATAGATGGAGACTTAAGGCTCTTTACCTATACATGACACATCACTGGGTGTTGAAAGGTGAAATTTCCCTCTCGTCAAGCGTCTTACCATCTCAGCTCACCTCAGTAACTTCCTGTTTTTAAAGAATATTGCTTCACATTACAATAATATTACAAAGTGTCGGGAAACACCATGTTTTTTTTATTTTATTTTAATCTGTAATACTTTCATGCATGCTGTTGAGAGCTCCTCCTAAAAAATGTGACGATTTGGGATGCAAAGTGTGCAGAAACCCCATCTCTGTGCATCTTCCACTGCTTTTGACATTCCTTATCACGCATTCCCAGCCTCGCAGCTTCCTGCGGTAAAGAAGCCACCTCTGCAGACATGTTGGGGTAGGATGGGGATGGGGGTGGATGGGGTGTGGGGGACATTAGAGTCCCCTGTTAGGTCCCCCTCTTCCTCTCGGTGTGACACAACAAGGATTCCTTTGAGTCTGCCCCGTCCAGCTGCACGGCCACATTCACCACCTCAAACACTACCTCCCCTGTGTGATCTCCTGCTCCCCTGGGGAGTGATTGGTTAAATGGGCCGGAATAAAAGGAAGAAATCAGGATGATGGACGTGTGTTTAGCAGGCAGGATGCAGGAGTCCATGCTAACTGTTTGTTGTTGTTGTTCTTTTCCCAGTGTCAGAAAATGTTGCAGGAGAGTGTGTGACATGTGAAGCCTCCTGATGATGGGGCTCATATGATTGCTCATCACTATCTCTCTCACCTCTCCGCCTCCTTCCTCTCTTGGTGTTGCATTTGTATTTGCTGCTCACCCCTCCCCCTTGCACAAACACACAAACACACACACACACACACACACAAAAACAGAAACTGCTGTGAGTTCCCCTATCTGCCAGAGCCAGTTCCTCCATCTAAGATGCTGACTTGTTTATGTTGAGGGTACGAGCGCTTGAATCTTGCCAGCTCTTGCACTTGCACCCAGAGCCCGTTTGAAGGCGTCTCCTCTAACCTTTTGCTTTGTTGCAGGAAGCGGCAACATGAGGTCTGCTCTACTGCTGATCTGTGGTTGATAGACGGCTTCAGGCAGCAGCGAGAGAGAGAGAGAGAGAGAGAGAGAGAGAGGAGGTCTGACTGGTACAGAGAGCAACAGGCCGGGGGGCTCAGGCCGTGGATGACTTCTACGTGAGTGGGCCCTCATCCACCGACCCTGCCACCTCCCTCCTTTCAGTGGCTGTTGCCCACTTCTGCTGTCCCGGGCCTGTAAACACACACAAGAGGACACAGAGCAGGAGGAACAGGAGGAGGAGAAGAAGTAGGGGTCAACCATGGAGCTGTAGGGACACGCTCAGATGCCCGAGCAGATCGCCACAGGAGGAGGAGTGCTGCTGCTTAGGAGAAGAACTCTGCAATGAACAAGACCAAGAGGTAATTAAAAGAAATAAGAGTGCAGTTCAGTTGGAGTATGTGTCAGCAGCAAGTCTTGTGTGTGTGTGTGTGTGTGTGTGTGTGTGTGTGTGTGTGTGTGTGTGTGTGTGTGTGTGTGTGTGTGTGTGTGTGTGTGTGTGTGTGTGTGTGTGCAAGCAGGGACCTGTGAACTTTGAGGTTACATGTGAGATGCAAAGTGACTGTGTTTTTTGTGTGTTTTTTTTTGCAGAAAGCTCTGTGTACAATCCAAAAAGAAACGAAGCCTGTTGGTTTTATTACCCTGCTTCTAGAGCTTTTCGTGCTTATTTTATTGCAAAATGTCTCTAACCTGCACAGCTGTCAGACATGTCAACTTGTCAAATAATCTGTGTGTGTGTGTGTGCGTGTGTGTGTGTGTGTGTGTGTGTGTGTGTGTGTGTACACTGCACACAAACGAGCCCTGACATTCAACAGTTGTGTATAACCGCTCAGCTTTTCTGTGGAAAATGTGTTCTGCTTTTTTTTTTTTTTTTTCTTTGTCCAGTTGAATTAAAAAAAAAAAATTTTTTAAATTTGTGGCGGCTCAGTGACGATGTTTGCATTTGATTCAGTAGATTGTGTTCAGTTCGGGGTTTTTTTTTTTGTTCTCCACTGCTGGAGTTGTGACCGCGGCCGTTATCTGATTGACTGGAATGAGTGTGTTCGTTTTAAGATAGTCTGATGTGTGTTCTGAGAGACTTAAAGTTTAGGACTTTGGCTGAGCGGCCACGCGACTGTGATTCCCCCCTCCTCAGGGGAAAAATGCAGAAGGAGAGAAACAGCAGCCGGCCCAAGGCAAAAGGGAAACTGAAAAGTCGCTTAGGACACCCAAACCAACAGGGGGCACCCAAGATTAATAGATTTCTCACAAAAGCTTGAAAATGGTGAATTTATTGTACGAGTGACACATCACTTGCACCTTTCCCAAGCCGCATTTGTAGACAAATGTGGACATGCGCATTGAGAGCAGAATATGACGGAGAAACAACAAAGGAGGACGTTGAGGTATTTTTGTACGTCGTACTCGGAGTGTGGCTCTTTCTGAAAAAGAAACTCCGCGCATGCACACCGCCAGGCCAATCAGTGCCTCCCACTATGTAGGTAGGCTTGTGACTGACATGACTTTACCCGACCAATCAGTCAGCTTGTCATAAGAGAAATATATTGGGGTTCACTTTTCAAAGTCCTATTTGCATCCATGTTATTTATTCATTTATAAATGGCACAGTTTCAAACTAAATATGTTGTTAGCAAGCTAAATATTTAGCTTCGGAGAAAATATTTAACTCAAAGCTAAATATTTAGCTATTATGCAAATTCACTTGCTGTTAAGCGGAAGTGGACTATCAAGATAAAAGCTGGGTTCAGCGAAACTCAATAAACTCCTGTTGCTGGTGTAGACACTGTTGCTGTAAATCCTCCGATAAATGTCTGCATTGCCGTTAAAAAGGCTCATCCTAAGTTCAAGCTGAAATATTGGACATGTTGGGACAAAAATGAACAATACATTTGGATGTTAGCTTAATATTTAGCTCTGAGCTAAATGTTTTGTTCGAAGGTAAATATTTAGCTTCAAACTAAACTTTAGCTTGCTAACTATTTAGTTTGAAGCTAAATATTTACTTTTTGAACTAAATATTTAGCTTGTCAACTAAATATTTAATTTGGAGCTAAATATTTAATTCGTAAACTAAATATTTAGCTTGCTAGCTAAAATAAAAAAATGTCTTTGCTACCTAAATATTTAGTTTGAAACGTTGACATTTCTAAATGAATAAATAACATGGACGCAAATATACTTTTGAAAAACGAACCGATAAAATTTCCCCGAAGCTCTGATATTGGAAACGGGCTTTGACGTACCACAACTCTGGGTAAAGACTGGGACCCACATGGGTCCTTGATGTTATCACTTATGAGCAATCTGGATTTCTTAATACTTATCTAGAACCCTAATAAGATCAACATATTGGCCCAACTGGTTTTGCTAATTTGGGTTGTATTTTGATAGACCCATGTGGTTCCCATACTAGAAAGCCTTTTGTGGAACCCAGGCCTGTATGGGGCCCATGTACATGTTGGGTGGATCTATGCTGTACAGTCATCTAAACCCTAACAGTGATTTTAAATAACTTTATTGTGTTAACAGTTGTATTTATATTTGTAATATTTAAAAAATAAATCCTTTATCTTATGTGCAGAAACAATGTTGAGTAAATATAAGCCCATATTTGGTTATTGTGTGGTTGAGATTACTTTCTAGTTGCTAAATTGTCATAATAGTTCTGTTTCATATATAATGTATACATTTTCAGACGTAGATGACGCAAGAGGAATACATGTGCGTCTCAATAAATTAGAGTATCATCCAAACCTTTTACCCATTTATTCTAATAATTGCATTCAAAATGTAAAAAAAAAAAAAGAGTATATCATGTACATTCATTACACACAAAGTTAAATATATTAAGCTTTTATTGCTTTTATGGCTTTTCGTTAATAAAAACCCAAATTTCTGTTTTTCAAAATATTTTACTGTTACATTAGACAAATGTTTTAGTAGAAATGTTGTTTCTGATGAAAAGGGCCAGAAATTTGAAATTTCCGCGCAACTCAATTCCGTTTCTCTCCGCTCTTTATCCAGAGTGTGGAGCTTTGATTTTCAAATCTAACGCTAAATTTACGTTCATCCATAGAGACTACAATGGACTACTGAGCAACAGTCCAATCCTTACACACTTTGAACATTATCTGTGGTTCAGGAGTGGCTTAACGGAGACAATGTGACAGCTATAGCCCATGCAGTCCATATTTTACAATCCTCTCTAGTCTGCGGTTATCCCTCTTGCTTGTGCACCTGTTTTACCACATTTTTTCCTTCCTCTCAACTTTCCTTGAATATGCCTTGACAGCACTCTCTGAGCGGCCGGCTTCTTTTGCAATGGCTTTTTGTGGCTTAATGTCCTAGTGGAGGCTGTCAGCGACTGTCTGCTGGACGATTGTCAAGTCAGCAGGTTTTTCCAACGGCCGCCGTAAGATTGCCATATCATTGCTGAATCGAACATCATTTTACTAATTGGTGTTTGGAGTATTTAAGCTTTCCGAGAGGCGGAATTGTGGGTTTTCATTAGCTCTGAGGTATAATCATCGAGATTAACCAAGATAAATGCTTGAAATACACCCCTCTTGGAACAATCTGAAAATCTGAGATGATATATTTGAAAATGTTTGAATGAAATGCATGTGTTGGAGGACTTTTCTCACTAGAGCCCTCACAATTGTCAGTAGTTTTAAATGCTGGTGCAGTGTAGTTTTAGATGAATGGCCCTTTGCAGGAGATGTGTCCCCCTTCATGCAGAGGGAACAAGAACGCAGGTTGTGAGAAGGGGAGACCAAAGTGCCATACACAATCAAGGCCTTCAAAGGGCCTGGGCATCAATTAATCAATTAAGAAAAGAAAGCCAGGAATTTGCATATCCCCCTGCCAGTGCAAGGGGGAGAGAGAGGAGATGGAGGGGATCGGGACTGGGACTGGGACTGGGAGGGGGGTTTGTGGATCTGCAGCCAGGAGCTCAAACAGGGATGGGAAGTGGAGTGAGAGGAAGGGTATTTTTCATAGACCACAAAAAAAAGAAGAAGCTGATTCCTGAATGGCTTTTAGAAAGCGAACAATAGACGATGCGTTCTAAAACTTCGCCAGAAAGGACTTAAATCTGTATTTTAGACAGAGGATGATTGTTTCATCATCCGCAGGAGGATAATTTCATCAGAAAGTTCAGTTTCCAACTAAGCACCGTTTAGTACAACAGCTGAATATTAAAGTTGTCCGGCTCCCAGGAAAAGGTGGATGCAAATGAACCAACAGAGACTTGACTTGTGTGCAGATTTGCATGGCGCTCGGCGGCTCCTATTCACCAACAGCGCTCTCTCTGTTCGAGGGCCGTCAGACTGAAAAAAGACGAGAGATTTTCGCTGCGGCTCTGTGAGTCGTACCTGAGAAGCACAAAACCAGGGGGAAATTCCCTGCTGAACGTAATGACATCAACAACATTTCCCCATCAGCGATTTTCAGGTTGGGGCTATGTGTGAGAGTGTGTATACGTGTGTGTGTGTGCGTGTGTGTGCTTCGACAGCAGGTGGATTCAGCCTGAGGTAAAAGGGCAAAGAGATAAGAGAAACCACCGACTCAGAGTCTGGACAGTAATTGACTAGTGCAGTTTTTTGTTTTGTTTTTATTAATTTTTTAAAGAGCAGTCTAGTTTTTTAATTACTTTAAATTGTTGGTGGAAAAAATAACTTTTCATGCGCTCCTTTAAGAGGATATATAATAAACTGAATTAAAAGGGGAAACAACTTGGTTTTAGCATCTTAAATGACAGTTGTTGGTGCTTCTTACTTGTAAAACAGGCTTCTTTAAGACAAGGTCAAATGAAAGTCATCTAACACTACATTTCTCAATATTTGCCCATGATGTTTTCTGAACTGGGATAGCTAAATCTGACAAAAAATGTGCCATATAAAGGTAAAATATACAGTCAATGAAGCCATTTTTAAACCTAACTGAAAACAGTGCAAGGACAAAGGGGTTTGTTGTTGTTGTTCATCTGATCGGTCATGGATGATTTGGAAGATTCATGGTTGTGGTGGAAAGTTTCTTTAATTGGTCACTACCCGTAAAACTGAGAGGTAGAATTCAATCATTCAAACAGACACACCCTTGAAAGCTTACTCAAGACGGACGGAGAAGTGTGAAAGCATAAATAACGCTTCCAGAGCAACTCACGCCATACCAGCACAGCAAGGCAAAAAACTATTCCCATTCTGCCACCATGTTTAGGACAAAAACCAAATCTGGGCAAGAGCATTTAACACAAGAAGACAAATGATTTAAAATTGCATATAAGGAAGAAAGAGAAATGTTTCACTTTCCCATAACAGCTGCCGTTGGTGTGCTCAGTTTCAAACACTTTGCAGGGTGATGTTGAAGAGGAGAGGCCTCGAAGCGCGGTTCTGTTGCAACTTTTCTGCAACACACCACCGTTGCCTCAGACTGAGCAACCTTCTCTCGGTTCCAACTCTGAATCAGCTGTGCACTGAAAAAAAGAGAACGCAGCTCCAACTTAGATAAATTGCGTTAATTGGTCACAAGTAATTGAATTAGGTTCATCCAACTTCATTTAATTACATTGTTTACATTAATAAACTTAATGCATTTACTTGGATAAACTTAATTCAATTATATGTGACCAATTAACGCAATTTGTTTCAGTTGGATCCCTGGATCAAATACCTGGACTCTATATGTGAAGAAAGATGCGTGTAACCTTTCAATTCATCTTTAAAGCAGAAGTGTCCCAAATCATGCAGCAGTCTAGTAGAAGCGTAAAGACGGGACATGGCAAGATAATTCATCTATTTATTTCATTAGCTTTTGTATTAGCTCTATTTTGATGTTTCGTTTTTGTGTCTACTAGATCACAACTAGTTGCTGCAGTTAGACACGTTCTCCATCTTGACACACTACCAGTGTTTGGTCACATGTCTGCTGCTTTAAAGGCACCCATGTCGATATATGGGGTACCGTTTGTAAAGTTACGCAGTGAAACATTTACAGCAACAATCTGGGTCATTTAGCCTGTCATGAGAGACAAAATGGGGGTTCATTTTTTTAAAGTCACATTTGCGTCCATGTTATTTTTTAATTTATAAATGTCGCAGTTTCAAATTAAATCTTTAGATAAGCTAAGTATTTAGCTTACAAATGAAATATTTAGCTCCAAACTAAATATTTAGTCAAATTAAATACTTAGCTGTAAACTAAATATCTTAAATATTTAGCTAGCAAGCTAAATATGAAGCTTTGAAGTAAACATTTACCTCAATGCTAAATGCTGAGCTAATATGCAAATTCACTTGCTGAGGAGCGGAACTGGACTATCCAAAAAAAAAGAAAATAAAAAAAAAAGGTGTGTCCCGTGAAGCTCTATATAAACTGTTGCTGGTTCAGTCACTGTTGCTGTAAATCCATCAGCGAATGTCTGTATTGCTGTTAAAACAGCTCATCCAATGATTAAAGCTGAAATATTGGACATGTCAGGACGAAAATAAACTATGATAAAAACGTGTATCAGTCTCGTCAGCAGTTTATTTAGAGGAAACCCAGTTTATATTTTGGTAGTCCACCTCTGCTTATCGGAAAGTAAGTTTAGCTTCGAGGTAACTTTTTACTTCAAAGTTATATATTTAACTTGCTAGCTAACTGTTTAGCTTCAAACTAAATATTTAACTTGCTAACTAAGTATTTAGCTCTAAGTTAAATATTTAGTTTGTAGACTAAATATTCAGTTGGCGAGCTAAATGTTTAGCTTGTCAAATTAGTATTATGTTTGAAGTTAAATATTTAGTTTGTTACCCAACTATTTAGTTTGGAGCTAAACGTTTAATTTTTCAATTAAATATCGCAAGGTAAATATTTAGGTGTAGCAGCAGCAAAGTGGCAATCGAAGCGTGAAGATTCAAGCTAGAGAATATAAGAACTGAATTTAAAAATAATGGGGATACAATTACGTCACTAAATACTGTGCCGTTCTTAAATTAAAAAAAAATGTAAATGGCATTCTCAGGTCAACTGAGATGGATACATTTAAAACTATTTACAGAATGTGCTTAAAAAACAGACTATTTACAAGAAGTTAAAATGAAACTGCAAATAGAGATAGAGTGCAAAAAACAAACAACAGCTGGGATGTAACATTGACTGAGTTTGCTGGGAGCAGTGATGGTTATATAGTCTTACTGCTGCTCATGTGGCTCATTAGTATGACCAAATCATGCAACAAGTGAGTAGTAGTGTGCACATTTGGGGGTTAATAGTAAATTACTTGGAAGATTTTGTGTTGACTTGGTTATAGGATAGGGTTTTTTATGCTAACTAGGTAACTAGTATGTTACAGTTGTTGACCTATTTGGTCTTGCTCAGTCAAGTCATTGACTAGTGTAATTAAAGGGGATAGCAGTTGGGAAGTTTGTGCTGCTAGTGAAGCAGAATGGTTGAGAACTTGAATATCTCCGTCTGCTAGCTGGATAAAAGTCTCATTATTTTAACAGAAAAGGTGCTAGTGATCTACTGTAGTGCAGCAAGATGTCTAAATGTTGCAGTATGGTAGACAGAATTCAAATTAATCAGGGGGGGGGCCAGAGTTTGTTCATGGAGACACAAAACAAAAGAATGAAACAATATTTCAACATGTCATCGTTTAATACATTAAATGAGCCAAAGGGACTCTTGTGGCTCCTGATCCAGCAGATGAAACTCAATATGGCTGAAGGTAAAAGTTCAACACATTAATTTTTAACTCATTGTTAAAATAAAACGTTAAAGGTAAGAAATGAAATAGTTCCAATAGATAATTTAGTTATGGTTTCTGTCCTAAATCTTCTTAAAAACTTTATTTAGTATTATTTCTGCAGCACAGGGGCCATAAGAGGGGCCAGGATCAGTCCTACAGGGGCACTGGCCCCCGTTGGCCCCTGTCTAGAACCGCCCATGCATACAGTGGATTCCTGTGTTTTTTGCACAGGCACCCTTGATTGTGTCCTTCTCTCAGTAAGCTCTGCAAGAGTGCGAGGCTTACCCGGCCTAACTGATCAACCACAGTTGTACAGATTGTACTGCAGAGTGTTTTGAATATAGCAGGCAGAGGGTGTAGTGGCACAACGACCAGAAGGGGGGAGGGGGGGATGGGGACGGGTGCATGGGTGGGTGAGTTTAACTGCCCTGCAGGTTTTAACAGCAACCACCTGCAGCCGGGCCCGTAAAGGATGCAGAGAGCTTGGGGTCACCAGTGAGGGATGTGTGTTGTTCTACCTGGTTGCAGCTGCACATAGGGGCAGATGTTGGTATAAATAGATCAGTTAATGTCACCCTGCGCACCTCTTTGTGTGTTGTGCATATACTGTGTTTTTGCTTGTGTGGGACCGGGCTGGGGGATGCATGCGTCTCTGCTGGGTTGCAGGTTTTAGGCTACATGTGCGTGCCTGTGTGGAGACTATCAGCAAGCTGGGTGGTGGTGGTGGTGGTGGGGTGTTGAGCTGCACACACAGAAGTCAAGAGAAGGGGATGTAAGTCTGGCCATTCAGGGAACTTCTCTATGAGTTCTCTGAACTGGCTGCATTTCCTGGTAGTGTCATCACAGAAAGGATGACACGGTTTCATTTCGCTGCAGCATATCGCTCTCTTTAAATAAAAAAAAACAACAAAAAACGGACAAAATCTCGAGCAGCTGAGAGCAACTCTAGAAGTTTCATTTTTCTTTAACGCAAAACGGACGCACCGTTTGGCAGCTTTTACTGGAGCTTCCGTCCTTACCTAATTAAAACCCTTTTTGGAAAAAGGAGCAAAAAAAGAATCAGTGACTGCTTATTGTGAAATAAAGTCGAACATTGCTCAACTTTGCATGTGGATTCTGAAGAGGAAGCAAAAATCTAATCACGACACCCAGAAAAAAAAAAGCAGGCATTCTTACAGGGGACCTCAATTGAGTTGTGAGCTGTGCTGGTTTATCTGACATGAAACATCACTGCGTTCATCCTGCGTGACTGTGAGGTGCTGAACCAATAACTTCAATTCGTTTCTAAAATAAGCAGACATTTCCAGTATTTCAAAAGAGGAATTGCATTAGTTGGGTTTCCGTATATATGATGTGCTGTCATAGCGATGGCATCATGAGTTGGCCTCATTTTGTACTTTTTCAGCCTCCCAGGATTACAAAATAGTTAGCTAACAGTTTGGTGTGATAGGCCAAATCATCAAACAGGGCGATTTAAAAGGTTTCCCCATCATGGTGGTAATAACCAGGAGGTTTGCATATAAAAAAAAATTGTAATAGCAAATAAACCAGGAGCGATAAGGGTGGCTTGGAGTGTGAACACCTCTTGAAGTGAAACACAAACATAGACCAACACAAAGTAAGACATAACTATAACAAGGAAGTACAATGACATTGTTTTTTTGTAAATTACAGTGAAAGGTGTTGCAAATGTTTGTGGCCAGCCCCCTTTTAATGTCACACCCCTAAATAAAGTCCAGAGCAACTTTATCCCATTGACGTCTGGTGCGCTGCTTGGTGAAACCCCTCTGAGATCCTCCCAGAGCAGCTGTGTCTAGACTCTGATTAAATCACACACAGATCAATGTTTTCATTCAGGGCTATTTTCAGGTTTCACCTTGTACCCAGCTCAGAGGTCTCTATATATTTGTTGTCCGTCATTTTGACCGACGAGGCCAAAAAAGTCCCGTCATGATCCATTGTTACCCCGTCAATAAAAAAAAAATTACAACGTATTCAGTGGAATAAAAATGTTTTTAATTAATTTTGAATGATATTCAATCCTAACGAGCTGAAAAGAGAAGTACATACAAAAAATTAATTATTGTTCTTAAAATATGAACAGTTCACCTGCTGTCTCACAGCTTCCTACTGCAAGGCATGGAAATGAAATGCTCACCCACGTGTGAGGGATCAAATGTTGGGATTGCTGAAGAGGTTTTTAATCATGAGGTTTTGTTTTTTTTACCACAGATAGATTACTTCTCATGGGGGGTTTAGATGTTCAGGAAGCTGAATCAGCGCTCCGCTGCCACCATAGAGACTGGGATTAAAGCGCCACTTCAGCCAAAGTTTTGAAATCAGGGAACATTTCTCCAATTGAAGTGATCAGAAGTCGGAAAAGACTCTCTGAACGAGCCGTTTCCTGACCCCCAAGCTATCGGTTCAGCGGGAGGAAACCCTTAGCATGCACTAATGGTTGGCACGACACCAGGCAACTCTTCAACGCGCTGTTGGTTTAGATACCTGTACTCCATACGTAAAGTTGAAAATGTCTGCACGTCTGCATCAAATGGTTGGAGGTGTGAATACTAATATGTCAAAATGACGGACGGCCTTCAGATCTTTCCATCACAGGTCAAATATGGAGAATATTTGGTTGACTCCACCCCTGATTTCAGATCCATTTACTTTGAAAGCCCTAATTAAAATCCAGTTTACCTAATCAATAAATAGATCTGAAGAGGTTTGTTAAGTAACATAAGTGAACATCATGAAGACTAAGGGACCTGCGTTTTATTTAGGGGTGACAAAGTAAATTACAAATACATAGCTCCCTTTTTAACCTCTATTCATTTCCTCTTTGCGATAAAGTGCTACATTGTGTTGGGCTACCACATGAATTCAAACCGAAATGCATTTTAAGTTTGTGGTTGTGCCGTGATCAAATTCGATAAAGTTCAGAGGTTTAAATACTTTTGTGAGGCGCTGTACAACGTTGTAACCCCTTTACTGTGAGGAAGCGGACGACGTTTCTTCAACCTCTTATTGTTCCAAAAGAAGCTAAACACAGTCAACTGTAGGGGGTTCAGCATCCCCACAGAAAATACACCAACCAAAACTCATTAAAAGGCCTAAATGAACATAAAATATAAACAACACTACAGCTCCCACATGGCTTGGCTGCATGGAAGCCTTTGCATGATTTAAAGCAATAGAATAAAAAGTACGAACACTCAAAGCTGAGCTGTTTCCTTAGTGATTCTGCTTGTGCGTGACGCCTCAGAGAGCTGCAGAGATGCAGCAGCTTATCTGATGTGGGGAGCTGCGCCTCTCTGCACATGCTGACCTGCGCTGATCTTGCCACAAGTTGCTCTACTTATTTCTAGACAACTGACGTTCTCTATCTGTCTCCTGCCCTCTCTCTCTCTTTTTTTCCTCTCTGTCCCACTCTAAGGAAACCCAATGTTGAGTCTCCCGGCGGGCTGAAGAGCAGGAAGCTGGTCCAGCGCAGGAGGAACACATGTCCCAGTCCTCAGGACATCAGCAAGGCCCTGCAGAGCCCCAGCTCTGCTCCCAGCGCCAGCGCCGCCAGCCTGGATGAGCTCATTCAGCGCTGCCTGAACTATTTCGGTTCGTCTCTACTTTTGCTGCGTGCAAGCACATGCTAACAAAGTTTGCCATGTGCCTTTAGTCTCCATCAAAACAAGGTTACATAACTGAGAGATGAGTGAAAGTGAAGAGTGAGCCCAGAGGGCGAGAGACAAAGGGCTGCTCCATACAATCCAGCTTTGTCTAGTTGGGCTGCAGAAACTGTCCCTGCTTTCCTTCTTTTTAGTAATCAGCTTATCCAAATACCTGCACATCTGGAGAGAAATATGTCACTTGGGCTTGATTTAGAAATCTTATAAAGCCCAAATTAATTTCCTTGGATTTTTATGGGTTATATAAAGTGATACTTACAAATACTACACAATGGAAAATGTAGTACCAAATAGGATATGCGTACTAGGTGAAATGTAAGACATGGAGGGAGAGGTTTCCATCCACTCATCATCAGCAGGAGTTTCATGGCAATTTTATTTGAACTTGGGGGGGTTCCACTGGGCACCCATTAATGTTTTTAATTCAAGAAGTGAAATCACATGTTCGAATTACAGAGGGTCGAAACTGTACATGCAAGCGCCAGTTTGAACATACACCCTTGGTAATATTTGGTTAAATGTGCTTTTTGTGGCCATGGACAGACTGACCTCTCAAAGCACCTACACACTATGTCTCTAATTTACTCAGCTGGACTTACAACCTTCACACTCATACGCCGGTAGGCAACTTGGGGTTAAGACACATTGGCTCGTTAAACCCGGAATCGAACCAACAACATGGGCGGTTCTAGACAGGGGCCAACGGGGGCCAGTGCCCCCGTAGAACTGATCCTGGCCCCTCTTATGGCCCCTGTGCTGCAGAAATGATACTAAATCAGTTTTTAAGATGATTTAGGACAGAAACCATAACTAAATTATCTCTTGGACCGATTTCATTTCTTCCCTTTAAAGTTTTATTTTAACGCTGAGTTAGAAATTAATGTGTTGAAGCTTTTAGCTTCAGCCATATTGAGTTTCATCTGCTGGATCAGGAGCCACAGGAGTCCCTTTGGCTCATCTAATATATTAAACGATGACATATTGAAATATTGTTTCATTCTTTTGTTTTGTGTCCCCATGAACAAACTCTGGCCCCACCCTGCCCCCTCCTGGTAAATTTGGTCTAGAACCGCCACTCACCAACAATGTTCTAGCAGTGTTGTAGTCAAGTCGTCGTCACTCCAGTCCAAGTCGCACTTGAGTCTTTATAGTGTTCAAGTCCGAGTCAAATAGGATTAGTCCAAGTCAAGTCACTAGGTCCTACTGGGTGAGTCCCAAATGGAATCTTCCTGTCCAAGTCAAGTCATTATCACCTGAGAGCATGTCAGAAAGAAAAGAGGGCAGGGTGTAGATTTAAAGACTAGAATAATGTCGGCCATACAAAGTTGACTTTATTTAAATAAAAACACTATCACCAAACACAGTAGTTTGTGCAAAATTATAAAACAAATGGCCAAACAACTAATAATCGACAGGTTTATTAGTACACTTACAAAATGGACATTAGTGCTTGGCTTAATAAAAACAAGAGTAAAGCTAGCACAAGCAGGGACCATGCTAATACATTACCAGTGCAACCTTGATTGACGTTCTGGTCCACACTTCATACCAGCCGGTGGTGGCAGTGCACCAATTCATTTGCCAGTCGTCAATAAACGTCACAGAGAAAGAAGAAGGACTAATATGAGCATTCTGACAGCAGTTATGATGAAAACGTTGTGAGAAATAAAAACAAGGATGGGATTTATCCAGATTTTGAGCGTCAGATTATGTTGGGTTGTGGACGTAAGACTTGTTGTGGAGTAGCTATTTTATTGGAGGACATTAATTGGACCCTTGTGGACGTAAAAAAAAAAAAAAAAAAATCTTTCATCTGACGGGGTAATCTGTTGGCCCGCTACTCTCGGCCGTCGGGTCTCCATACAAATCTGGCCCTTTAAGAAATTACCTAAGACGTCCGAATATCATGACTCTCTTGGCAGTGAGTCACTTATCAGCGCCGACAGCAGCAGAAATAACAAGAGACAGACGTAGAAGAAGCAGGGAGGGCTGCTGTGTTTCTGCTTGCTTTGTTGTTACGAACAGCTTCGCCAGCAGCTCTTCCAGTTTTACAAAGCCGGTCGTTTGCAACCAAACAGTGTGGGTTAACCACAGCTCCCGGCCAGCGACTCTACGGGGCCATTTTCTGAGCGCATACCCCCAGACTGGTGCTCCGTTGGTTTACGAAATGGTCCAGAAAACGGCCCTGTTCGGGCTGGCCCGGTGTAGTGGAGACACTCGCATACCGTGAAGTTCCGGTAAAATGAATCCGAAGCCCCGAAAGTGAAAAATGTGCCTCATGTTGGAGACAGCTCTGTTCTGTCAATGATATGAAGACTTATTTTGCTTTCTGAGTGGTCTAACAAAAGCTACAGTTATGATTGTGTCCTTGATTGGCATGCATAATTGGAATAGCAAGAATCTTAGCTTTCCCAATGATGTTTTATATAAGTACATGGAAAAAAATGGCAGATTTGACCCAGACGTATGTAACGTAACGCATGATGTAAAAATGGTAAGGTAAGTAACATACTGTTCATTTGCCCCCCATAAATTCCTCTGCCGCCAGGTCTGGTTCAAATAAATCACTAAAAGCCCTTAGAATCAGCAGGACATCCAGGCCCCCTGAGGGGAGCATGAATGAATTAGAGGAGGTCAAAGACCTACCCGAGTGGCACACCTCACTGACCTGAAATGAACTGAACTGAAACCCACCCCATGCCCAGTTAACTCTGTTTTGTTTCTGTGTAATCAAATATGAATCCCCCTGAAGTAAACCTGCCGCCGTGTCCTCCTTTTCAGATTCGGAGGGGAAGACTTCCAGCCCGCGAGGTTCCCAGCTGGTCCACATGACCCTGATGATGCACAGCTGGGTCGTTCCATCTCAGATGTTCGTCCAGAAACTGCTCACCCTATATCCTTTGAGCTCCTGGTCCTCTGGACCGACTAGTTCTCTGCTCCCGGTCACATGTTTAGGTCGGTTTATAATCAGATCAGGAAACAGCCACGGCTTTGTTTTGGGCTGCTGTAAAGTAGATTTAAAGCGTACATACCCCCTGCTCTTGAGTTCAGTTTCATATCATCCATATTAGTTTGGATCTTTGACTTTTTTCCCCCCTCTCACTTATAAGGATTGTCCCTTAGACAAGAGAGGACAGAGGCGGGCGCAGATCTGCCACCTCGTCAGGTGAGTGCGAACTCCGGGTCGCAGCAGAACTGGTTATCCTGCTCCGTTTGCGAGGAGTAAACATGTTTTGTGTTCCGCTCCGGTGGGGGGGGGTAAGGCAGTGGATCAGCCAGTTCCCAGCGGTATTCGAGAAGGACCCCCTCCTGGAACAGACCATGGGGGATCTGTGGGAGCTGGTCCAGCTGGATGGAGAAAAGACGCACTCGCAGCTTATCGACACCTCCTGCCTGTGAGTCACGTTGTCGTTGGTGCCAACACCATGCACTGCAGGAACTGTGGTCTGAATAATATTTTTCTATAAACAAAACGACTGTCTATTTCTGTCCCGCAGAAACCCTCATGTGAACGCATCGCAGGCACCCTCGCCCTCTGTGAAGAAGAGGAAGGTGTCATTAATATTCGACCACATGGAGCCAGATGAGATGGCCGAGCACCTGAGCTACCTGGAGTTTAAAAACTTCTGTAACGTCTCCGTAAGTTTGCTGCCACTCGGCTTGATGACGTCTCCTTGGTTTAAACAGAGCTTTGACCATATTTTCTGCCTAATAAAGTTGAATTTACATATGAACACTGTGAAAACACTTCCATATCAACAAATGAATGAGAAAATATTTCATGCTCACTCTGCTTGTAAACAGATCAGCAAATAACAGCTTTTTCTCCCATGGCAACCTGAATGCAACGTAAAACTCTGTTCAATGCACAACTGTAGGTGAGCCCCTAAATAAAGCACTGCTTAAGGCAGAGGTGTCCAAAGTGCGGCCCGGGGGCCATTTGCAGCCCTAGGAATAATATTGTGTGACTTCCAGCAGCAAAAAAGTGGCTATCTATGGGGCGCTGGTAGTCAGACACACTCAGACACCAATTCTGAGCTCCACACTGCCAAACAGGACACGTCCATGTTGTACGTATTCATTTATAAATGTCAACGTTTTAAATATTTAGTTAGGAAGTTAGTTTACAAACTAAATGTTGTGTTCACAAGCTTAATATTTAGTTTACAGACTAAATATACTAGAAGTTTAATATTAAGTTTACAAATTAAATATTAAGCACCGTTAGCAAGCTGCATACGTAGCTTCGAACTAGAAAATTTGTTTAGCGCTAAATATATATGCAAATTTAGGCGGAAGTGGAAATTAATAGCTGACCCGAGTCATCTCTGGTTGTTGATGTAGCTGATATACGGCATGAACATAAAAATTAATTTAAAAAGACTCCTGGAAGTAACTGAATTGTTTGCACCGTTTAGGCTACTACATTAGTGTTTTAAAAAAAATAATTATTTAAGCTTTCTTATTTTTGTGAATTTCTGTACATTTTCATTATAACTTATTTGGTTGTAAAAAAATTAAAATAATGATAATAATAATAAATCAGACACCATCTCTCCACGCTCCTTGAGGACACATTTTAGGCTGAATTACTAATGTAAGTTGGTTTAAACCTCTAGGTTTGTGACAACATAAGAGCTACATTTCCTCAGTATTTAAAGGGGACAAATTGGGAACACAAACCTCTGGAGAAAAGTCAAAGATGATGCTACACCAAAAAAGTAATACTTGTTCAAAAGGTCTTTAAAGAATCTGAAAAGCGTGGCATGTATTTCTCCAATTAGCGGATACTTTGCGGAACCACTCATGCAACTATTTGGGGGGTTAAAAGAAATATCTCTGGCTCAGTCAGATAGGATGAAAATCATCTGTGAAAATAAATGTTCAAGTCTTGCCACAGAATTTTAATCTTGGATTTTTCTGGGTCTTTCATACATATTCACGGTATGCTCATGATCTCCACTTCACCGGGTCGGGCCGACAGGGCCGTTTTCGGGAACATTTCAGGAACCGACCGAGTACCACTCTTGGGGTGTGTGCTCTGAAATTGCCCCGTAGAGTCGCTGCTGAGCTGTGGTTAACTCATGCTGACGGGGTGTAACTCAGAGGGGGATGAGGAGACGTCGCCGAACAACCGGCTTTTTAAAATAGGAAGAGTTGCAGGCGAAGCAATTTATAACAACATAGCAAAGAGAAACGCAGCAACCATCCCTGCAGCTTCCACGTCGATCTCTTTTTATTCTCTGCTGCTGCTGTAGGCGCCCTTTGGCTCTGATCAGTGACGCTACTCACCGCTGAAACGGTTGTGTTTAGGGTTGTTCTCCTGCTAGACGGTGAACCTCAGCCCTAGTCTTAAGTCTTTTAATCCTCGAACAGGTTTTTCTACTAGTATTGCCCTAAATTTAGCTCCGTCCATCTTGCATGCAGGCCAGGAAGTTTGATTTCGGTCACACCTAAACAGAGCCCTTTGTTTGCTGTGGCTTGAATTTTAAACGAGAGTCCTTCTGGTTTTCGTTCTGCTACTCTTTCATAACAGATTTTTTAAGAGAAAAACCAATAGTGGTTAAGTTGACCATAATTCTCCCGCCTGAGCTGTGGACCTCTGCAGTTCCTCCAGAGTTACCATCTGACTGCCTCTCTGTTTAAAGCTCTGTTTGCAGTCAGTTTAGCGGGCTTGTGCTTCTAAGGGTTGCACTGGATTTTATTTGGGAGTCCGAAAGTAAAGGGGGCTGTATATACCTTGTTATACTTTCTAGAAATTTCTGTATAATCATTGAGGCTTAAAAGAGTAAACTGTAACCATGAAACGAAGCAATAAAATGGCGCCTCGATATGGAGGCACAGATGTGTTCTTCTGCAAGCTTTCACTAAAAAAGCCGCCATCGCAGAACCAAAGAGGGGCGTGGCTCCGTTTAGTGTTAACAGAAACTCCTGTCCCACATATGTTGGCTCCGCCACCATCTCAGAGGCGTGACAGCAGCTCGTCGACTTCAACGCTCAGATTGGTAATGTGGAAGCACCAGAAATGTCGTAAACATGCTAAAATCCTTAAAGAATGCCAGCAGACCAGGAGCAAAACGAAGTCATAGTTATAAAAAGAAATCCAATTATTTTATGCCGCTGTCAGTTGAAAAACTACGTAGCAAAAGAATTAAAGTATCTTGACCCAACATCTTTCCGTCATGCAAAAGCAACCAAAAAATGACATCAGTTTCGGTGCCAATTTTTTGAGAGTGCAGCACAAGTTGTGATTTCAGTTGTGATTTGTAAGACCTAAATGCCATCATCTGTACCAATTCCTCTGGGGACCAACCGTACACAGCTTAGAGTTTGATGACTGCAGGCTCCAAAGGGGGGCGCTACAGACACAAGGACAAAAGTGCGTATGGGATCAAATCAGGATCAGCTTAAAGTGAATGAAAAAACAGATTGTAAACTTGAAAAACAGACAGTGTACATTTTATTTAAAAAATATATAAATTTAAAAACAGTTTTAAACTTGAAAGAACACATTGTAAATTTGAAAAAATAAATTGTAAATTTGGAGAAAAAAAACTGTACATTTGAAAAATATATATATATTGTAAATTTGAATAAAATATTGGGCGGAAATTACGTCAACATAAACTCTGTCACCTGATGTCGATCATGTCCCCAGTAGCCAATGGGCTCTAAGACCCGCCCCCACGTAAAATTAGGCTCAACTTCGAAAACGAAAAGTCTGAATTGAAACTGTAAACTGAGGACTGAAAGCAATTGGTTACAGTTTTAGGATTTTTTTATTCAAGTTTTCAATATTTATTAAAATTTACAATATATATATTTTTTCAAATGTACAGTTTTTTTTTCAAGTTTACAATAAAAATGTTTTAATGTACATTACATTACAATGTGTACTTTCAAGTTCAAAACTGTTTTCAAATTTACAAAACAATTTTTTTCAAATTTACAATCAGTTTTTTCATTCACTTCAAGCTGATCCTGAATTGACCCAATAGGTGGGTAAGTGACTGGAAATATAACCAGGAGCAGAAGAAAAACTAGTTGGATGGTGGTTTTGAGAAGATTGGCTTTTTAAAATTACATCTCTATGACCTAAAGTGCAATAAATTGGCTTGACAAGCCAACCCAACCCATTTTACTCGCAATGGGACCAGAATGCAAAACAGTCTGCCCTGATGAGTTTAATGCTGTGGGTGCAAGAGGGCGATATTAAACAGAAGGACCCGACCGCAGAGATCAACTGTGACAGAACTGACAGTATTTTACCAATAAAAAAAAAAAAAGAGACTCATCAGAGAAGCAGGACGCAGAACATGGCAGGCAATGTGGGAATCCAGCGGGAAATGGCAGAAAATGGGGAGTGTGATTACAGACAAGAGACCGGTGCCAAACAGGGAGACTGAGGAAGGAGGAATGATGAACACAGAAGGGGCTCAAAGGATCTAGAACCAAAGGGGGGGGGGGAAAAACTGACAAATAATCGAAGAGATATAAATACAGAAATATACAACAATAATAAGTAAATAATAAATACAAAGGAATTAACATATATGGCAAGACTTCTAAAGCAATACTAATATGGTAAGCTGAATATGGCAAACTCAGGTGAGCAAAAATAAAGAAACATAAACATAAATGAAACCCGAATTTCAAACCCTTGTGCATTTGAAAAAGAAACAGTCCCACAGCATCCCAGGTCCTCCACTATACTAAGCAGTAGGGATGAGGTGTTTTTTCCACATTTTTTTTGTTTAGTTTGTTTGTTTTTCTTCAGACTCAGACCAATCTGGAGTGTTTGTTACCAACAAAGTCTAATGTTTCAATTCTACATGGTTCCAAGTAAAGTCAAACTCTGCTGGATTACATTTGTGATGGTAGGACAGAGAACTCCAACAGGATGTTTGCATGTAGACAGTGACTAATGGTTTCCATGGAGACTTAATGACCCGAAGTTGCGACACGTTGCTGCAGTTGTCTAACAGTGAGCTTTGGAGATCTCTTTTTCACCTCCTTTACTGTCTAGCTCAGTATTTCCCAACCCTGGGTCCTTCAAGGCGCGCCGCCCTGCATGTTTTGATTCAGAGGATTGCAGCTCAGCAAAAGCCTTTTAATCAGCCATCAAACTGAAATCAGGTGTGCTAAAAGCAGGGAAACATCTAAAACGTGCAGGGCAGCGTGCCTTGAGAACCAGGGTTGAAAAAAACAATGGTCTAGCTCACGGTGTGGTGGAAAGATACACTTATTCATTTATAAAATAAAATAACAAATTTGAGCTGCAAGCAGCCTCGAACGGCCCTTGCAGCTTGGCGCCGCGCCGGCCTGTGCTGTGACCATGGGCCTCACGCACCCACTGAATCCGCTGATCAATTCTCCGTGACCAATGTGTGTATAAAAGACAAAAATCATGGTTTTAATCCAAAGTGGTCAACCTTCTTTTGGGTAAGACTATTTGTAGGTCTGGTGAAATTAGATATGTGTGCCGAAATTCATAATCCTAGGATAAAGCATTCCTAGGGGCTGGTTGATTTAATGCTTCCAGGAGGCGCTGTTGAGTAATTAGGCCACACCCACTAAGTATTTCCACAGATTTAATTTACGCACTGCATTGATATCCATCATGTTAAATTTGGGGTCGATCGGATGATGTATGTGGAAATCAGAGCCAAATGTATGGCCGCGGCATGACGTCAGAATGTTCCACGGCTACACCGCTTTGGCAAATGTCTCCGTACCGAACGCCGAGTTACACCAACTTTTCTTCTGTCGCTGAGCACAGTCTCATGTTGATTAGGTAAAGGGGGCTAAATATGGACTTTTTTCAAAGTAAAACATTACACTTCCTGTTTTCAGGGGGCAGAGGCTTAGCTGATGCCAGCATTTGACCAATGAGATTGGTTAGGGACGTGATGCTGACCAATAACCGTGGGTTTTGTGCTTTAAAGACTTTCTTTGTAGCAGGGGTTATAAAAATGTAATTTTTCTTTTTTTTCACGAGTTGTTGTAAAATTTAGAAACCAAGCCCAAAATTGCATGAAAAATCGGGATTTTTATAACGTTAAATCCCCCGTGTCTAATGAGGAAATCCAGAGGCAAAAAAAGGTTCAAAAACAGGGTAAAAATTGATTCAAATCGCCTGTTCAATTCAAGATGGCCGACATCCTGTTTGATGTAGGCCATGGGTGCAAGAGACCTTTTAGGTAGGTCTAAAAGTTTATACTTCTACCATGAATAAGGTAAATGGGGAGGGTGTTCTGAAGCATTCCAGAGGGCGCTGTTGACCCATTTCTGTTGCGACTTTTGTGAACCCCTTAAAATATGTAAAATTGCACGCGCACCTGTTGCATCTGCATAATTTGGTGAGTTTTCATACTGTATATGTTTAGGCCTCCAAATAGCCAATTCATTTTCGGGAAGAATACGAAACAGTACGGATACAATAGGCCTAACAAACGAAGATACACTCGGATCTTCATTCCAACTTTGCTTTTTCACAGTTCCAGCTGTTCTACATTTCTTTGATTAATCATTTGACTGTAGATATGGACATGTTTGGCCAATTTAATTGGTCTCCCTTCGTAAACTCCAACTCCTACAGAACTCTGCAGCTCGGATCATAACTAGGACTACTCCTCGTCTCTGGAACTCACTTTATATTTAAATCACAGCTGTTCAAATGGGCTTATTCACTTTAGACACTGATTGGTTGTTGTGCTGTCTCCTTATTTGCTATTTTGATAATTGTTTTGTTTTTTGTGTTTTTCTTCTTTGTAAAGTGACCTTGGGTTATAGAAAGGCGCCCTCAAATTAAATGCTTTATTATTATTATTATTATTATTATTAATTTTTGCCAATTGAAAGGATATGCCTTTTTTTAAATGACATGTTCTCTTGTCTTTCCTGGTTTGAAGAGTGGTTAAGAGAAATTTGCCTCTGTTTCAGGTCTCTTTTAGGAAGTCATGGATCACTAGTTAAAAGTGTAAACTATGCAAACTATTTAAAGAATTTTATATGAATTTTGAGTGCCTCTACGTATGGCTTTGGGGAATTATTTCTTTAAATACAATCTTTCTCCTTTTGAACAAATGTGCTCGGATTAAAAGTAAAAAAAAAATTAAATTTTCTATATGAGATTATGCTGCAGCAGTTTAAATATCTTCACCTTAAGAGTCATTTAGTGACTACATCAGCAAGGTCTTTCTCTTTTAGTCACAGTTTAGCGGGGAGAAACTGAAAAAGTCATCTGCGAACAGGAAGGTTTAGCTTTCAGATGCCGATTCTTTTTTTTTTTTTTTTTATCTAATATATTTTATCTGACTGATCAGTTCCTGGACTACCGCAGCTACGTGGTGCGAGGTTCTGTGAGGGACAACCCTGCCCTGGAGCGCTCCGTCATGATGTGTAACGGCGTGTCCCAGTGGGTCCAGCTGATGATCCTCAGCAGACACACGGCGCAGCAGAGAGCCCAGGTCTTCACCAAGTTTATTCATGTGGCTCAGGTAAACCCTGGTCTCACCAATCAGACATCTTTAACTACTGGGGAATCATTTCATTTTCAAGTGGTTTACTCTGCTTTTTTTCCTCTCTTTCTCTCTGTCTTGTAGAAACTGAGAGTCTTGCAAAACTTTAACACTCTAATGGCGGTAACCGGAGGCCTCTGTCACAGTTCGATCTCTCGCCTCAAAGACACATCTAATCTGCTCCCCCCTGACATCACTAAGGTATTTTTCAATTTTACGCATAACTCCTCAGTCAGTGTAGATGACTGGTTTGTCCCAAACTGCCCTGTGTATATTCCATATATGCAGAAACGTTGCTCATATTTCATATCCCCACGGGGATTATTAAAGTATCTCTTATCTTATATCCTGATACAAATATTTATTTTTATTCTTTTAACTGCATGATCATTTATCAGTGCAAGCTTGTGCTTTGCATCTGAACCCACAGTGCTTCTAAAAATAAAAATAAAAGTAAATAGACGGAAATGATCGATGTTCAGTACATCCTAAAGTAAAACAGACTTCAGTAAATCTAAAAATAAAAACTGGATTCTGGGCATCGTGTGCAAAACCATAAATCTGCTTTCAATAGAAGATTAACAGATATGATCGTCCTGTGATGCTTTAAAGCTTTTTGACGAAGTGAAAAGTCTGCAGAGTTAATTTCTTCATGAGCGCGTTCTGTTGGCGACCTGTTTATAATTTCCTGTTTGCTGTCCAGGCTTTTCTTCTGTAACGTATCGACACTGTTGTGTGGTGAATTTGCATAATACTTGCATATCAGCGGGTTAGACACATGCAAAACAAAAAGTAGGGCGGTTTTTCTCTTTTTCTTCTATTTTTGACCAACAAGACCAGACTGGGACTTTAGACAAGGTGTGTCTTTCAGTATTTCTTTGGACTTTGGCCGGGTACTTTTCAACAACTGATTGTTTTTACTCTTTTCTTTTTTTTCGAAGAACCTTTCCTCTGATCATTCAGGTATCAAAGTACTCTTGTGGCAGAGTTTTGTACGCTCTGGAGACATTCAAATGCCTTTTTTTTGTTTGTAAGACATAAAAACTCCAGTGCTGTAATCCAAACGAGGAGAAATAAAACCCTGGATGACTCTGGATGCAGCTATCCATCCAGACCATTTTAAAAGATTACAAGAACGTCCAGCAGAAATTAGGGATGATAGTAGCTGCTGAGGTTCTTTGGAAACCTCTCTTATGTTAATGAGTTTATGTTCATGCATTTTGGCACATGCTTTTGTCAAACGACAAATGAGGATGTAACAATGCAGTTGGTATGAAAGCTACCAATGCGCTACTTAGAAGGAAGATCACTTGTTGAATTCTGCCAGAGGTGACGGTGTAAAAACAGAGTGCAGGCATAGAGGGAGGAGATGCTCTCCGAAGAGCTTGGTCTTCAAGAGTTTCAATTCAATTTCAATTAAATTAAATTCAGTTTATTTATATAGCACCGATTCACAACAGATGTCATCTCAAGGCACTTAACAAGAAGTCATTTCAATACATTTATACAGACATTCCAATCAGATAAAAAGTTTCCTATTTAAGGAATCCCAGCAGATTGCGTCAGTCATTGACGTGAGGTTGGGCCCCGTTGATGCAGACTTTCCAACCACAGTAATCCTTCAGCAATCCCTAATACTGAGCAAGCATGTAGCGACGGTGGAGAGGAAAAACTCCCCTTTAACAGGAAGAAACCTCCAACAGAACCAGGCTCAGTAGGAGCGGCCATCTGCCACGACCGTCTGGGGGTTCGAGAAGACAGAGCAGAAACACAGAAGGAACAGAAGATCCGATATAAGAGAACTTTCTATGTTACAGAAAGTAAAACGTTTCTTGAACATAGACAGGGTAGCGCTCTGTAGGTCATTCTCCCATCGTGGAAAGACAGATGAAAAGAGTGTGGATTGCATTGAGCAGAGTGTAGGCACTGCTGTACAACAATCCCTTGACGACCGGAGTGACCGAGTAGTGACATAAGCCTTTGCAAGACCATTCAAGTAGCTGGGAGCAGGGAGCCATTCCATTGAGCACTTTGTAGGCTAACACAGGTTTAACACAACTGCTCCCTCTTGCTTTTCGTTCCCCAACAGGTCCTGAGTGAATTCACAGAACTCCTCTCCTCACGGAGCAATTACAGCAACTACCGGCGGGTTTACAACGAATGCAAGGGCTTCAAGGTGCCCATCCTGGGTGTGCACCTGAAAGACCTCATCTCGCTCAATGAGGCGCTGCCGGACTATATAGACGAGGAGAAGATCAACCTCAGCAAACTGCAGCACCTGTACAGCAACATCAACGACCTGCTGGCCATTCACAGCTGCAAGCCGCCATTCGAGGCCAACAAAGACCTTCTGCATCTGCTCACGGTACGAGACAAGAGCAAAGAATAGTTGCTAAGTAGTTCATGAACGCCTTTATTGATGTTTCTTTTAAATCTTTAGCTGTCTTTAGATTTGTACTACACCGAGGATGAGATATATGAACTATCGTACAACAAGGAGCCCAAAAACCCTAAGATTCAGGTACGGAGATTTGAAGTGAACCTGTTTTCACAAGAAAAAAAAAACTGACATTTTCGAGCATTCTGTGGGTGTAACATGTTGAAACCAAAAGCACAGGCTCTATGCAGAAACACTTCAAAGTCAGCCACATCAAAGAGCCGTACGTTAGGGAAGTGTATTATGTGGTGGGTGTGCTTTTTCTTCTTGTTTCTCACAGTCCTTGGTGTGTCGGTCCACAGCCTGTAGCTCCTGTTAAGTCGCCGGTCGTGGCAGAGTGGGGATCCGGGGTCACCCCCAGGCTCGACTCTGACACCAAATCAAAACACGTCAAACAGATGGTCGACGTGAGTACGAGTCTTCGCAAGCAGCCTCCTGCCTTTCACTTCCTCATATTCTGACACCCCTAAAGCAGAACTGACAAAAGCTCAACATCTGCTTCTATGCTGCCCCCTGCAGTCCATAATGAAAAACTACGACCTGAAGCAGGACGGCTATATTTCCCTGGAGGACTTTGAGAAAATAGCTGCAAATTTTCCATTCACCTTCTGCACTCAAGAAACTGACAGGTGAGGAAGCTTAGGCAGCTCTATTCATAGAACCTGTGCAATCAGGTTGTAATTTGGTGAAATTCTGCTTCCCCAGGGAGGGGCAAATCAGCCGAGAAGAAATCACCTCTTACTTCATGAGAGGGATGTCCGTCTGCGCCAAGCTGGGCTACAACTTCAACGACACGCACAACTTCCACGAGACCACGTACAAGCGGCCGACGTTCTGTGACACGTGTGGGGGCTTTGTGAGTATCAGCAGGTTTGTCGTGTTTCTGGTTTGAGACAGATGTTGAGTGGGGTGTAACCTCTCCTCTCTGCCCTGTTTCAGCTGTGGGGGGTCATCAAGCAGGGATACCACTGTAAAGGTAAGTCGAGGCTGAACGTCTTCTACTCACAACCTAATCATTCTTTTATTATTCGGGAGACGAGGAACTTGGAGAGACACGATTCTAGATTTAAACACATCGATGTCGAAGGTTTCAGTGCTGTGGGTTGTTGCGTAAAAGCACCAAAACATCAACTCTTTTTGTTTTTTTCTGGCAGCCGGCTCTTTTTCTCTGAAAATCCTTCAGATTTAGGGTTACTCAAGAATTTTTGGGACGACAAAACCAGTTAGTAGCACTGTTTCCTTGCAGTAAGAAGGGCCTGGGTTCGAATCCAAGACTGGGGTCTTTCTGCGTGGAGTTTGCATGTTCTCCCTGTGCATGCATAGCTTCTCTCTGGGTACTCCACAGGTTTTTTTTTTGTTTTGTTTTAGTCCATCGTGACCTTGACACTGGTGCTGCGGTAGTTTCCAGTTCATGCCAGTATGGATTCAATTCAATTCAGACTTTATTCGTACCCGAAGGTAAATTTGCAGTAGATGATGGGTCATAAACATTTAAAACATGCAGACATTTCCACATACAACAAAAACATAAACTTAAAAGCTAACTTATTCAGGAGGCTTATGGCAGTGGGGATAAAACAGTTTCTAAAACACTTTGTTCTGCGTTGTGGCGTTCTGTATCGTCGTCCTGATGGAAGAAGACAGAGCTCACAGCGTAATGGGTGAGAGGTGTCTTTTAAAATGGATCCAGAGAGCCTCTGTGCTTGTTTTAAAAACCGTGCATCAGGGTTCAGCTGCTGCTGCTCTCTTGTCAGCTCACCGGACCACTTCACTGTTTGGTTCAGATTTCCAGAACAAGACACCAGGCAGAAGGATAAAACTGATTGAATGAAAGCTTGCTAAAACAAGGTCAACAGTGTTTTATCTACATTGAAAGACGACAGTTTTCTCGGGCAAAAACGAAGCTGGTTCCCCCTTCTTATACACCGCCTCACGGTTTCCCTCAAATGACAATTTACTGTCTATCACTGTGCCAAGATATTTATACGTGTCAACGTATTCCACACTCTGGCCTTTTATTTTTTTTTTGTCAGTTCTTGTGTTGGTGGGAATTTTCCTAAAATAAACAAGCATGTTTTTGGTTCTAAAAATGCTCATCTGAAAGAAGGATTCATCACACCACTGGATAAAATCCTGTAAGATTTCACCGTGCCCAGTTTTCCCTCAGCAGGCTAACAACCACAAAGTCATCTGCATATTTTGGAAGAAGTCTGTCCTTCCTTTTGCTACGACACATGTATAAAGGATGAACAGGAGGGGGACAGAACACATCCTTGTCGTAGATGAACACACCTGGTCATAAAGAGTGTTGTTTACGCTCACTCTCTGGGTTCTATTTGATAAAAATACAAAAATCTAAAATCCAGCCCACAAGATTAAGACTTAGGTTAAAATTTTCCAAAAGACTTTCAATGAAAATGTGAGGTTGAATTGTATTAAAAGCAGACGGAAAATCAACAAATAAAAGCCTAGCATGTGTTCCCTTTCCCTCAAGATGTTTGAAAAAGTTAATTCGATAAAGTGACTGTGGCATCCTCGACTCCAACGACGTGGTCTATAGGCAAAAATCCAGAGGATCCAGGTCATTCATTACAACGGACGGAGCCCTGCATTTTAACCTACAATACCACAATCACATTTAGAGAACACCTTAAAAATGCCAGATGTTTTATTGAACTTTGAGTGTTTTTGTGTCTCTGTCTCTCTCTCAGACTGTGGGATAAACTGCCACCGACACTGCAGGGATCTGGTGAGAACGGGGTGCCAGAAGAAGCACAAAAACACAGCCGGGTCGTGTCCGTGCACCCCTGCTCCCGACTCGAGAACCAAGGGCAACAACTGGAGTGCGTACTTTCACACACACACACACACACACACTTCTGTGTCAGTGGTGGTCCTTCCTACAGGCGACACAGGCGCTTGCCTAGGGCGCCATCTAGTGAAAGGGCGCCAAATATGTGGCGAGAATTTTTTTTTTTTATATTGTCTATTTTTGTTTCAACAGTTTTTGCCATCTCTCCATCTATAACAATACTTTGACATAAAAATAAATTAAACTTTTAAATAAAAATAAATGACAATTCTGACGTGACCTTTAGCTGTCCTAAGTCAGGGTCACAACATGCTCGCGCGGGGCGCACACACTGACGAGCGGTCTGTCGGTTGGCTGTGTGTCAACGCTTACTGAAAACAAAACGGCAAAAGCAATCCGATGTTGCACTACTGTTCAAGTTAAACGTTTATTTTTTTTGTATATTTATTATTGAACAGCTTTATTGTTTTGCACATGTTGTTATATTGTTATTGTTATACTATCATTATCTAAATAAATGTGCAATTCTTTGGACATGACTTCTTTTTTCGTGGGCAAGGGGCACCATCAGTCAAGCTCGCCTAGGGTCCGTCGAACGCTTATCTTTTAAATTTTCTAAACACAAACGGACATTTGGAAAAACAGAAAAATGGATTCAAATATCCAATGTTTCATTTTTTTTTCACCTTGACAAATTAAAAAATTGGATTTTTAAACTTTTTTTTCCAATTTTCTGTTTTCCTTCAGAGGATCAGAAATTTTGAAAATTGCAAAATTGTGTAAAAATCGCCTCTGGGCTCCAATTATTCAATGCTGCAATGATATTCTCTCCCTCGTTCCACGTAGTTCTATTACGTTGCGCCGGTTGTGAGAATGGACATAGACATATATGAACATATATAAACATATATTCATAGCCTACTAACCCGCAGGGTAACAAGCTGCAACCTAAGCTATAGACTGAATATGTAAAACGCGATACAGCTTTATGTATCTATTCTTTATATAGCCTTCAGTCTGTAGATAGAGCCAGGCTGTATCTTCTACAGAATAATAATAATAATAATAATAATAATAATAATAATAATAATAATAATAATAATAATAATAATAATACTGAAATTTGGAAAAACAGTTTAAAAATCCAATTTTTTAATTTGTCACGGTGAAAAAGAAATGACAAATTGGATATTTGAATCCATTTTTTCTGTTTTTCCAAATGTCCATTTGTGTTTAGAAAATTGAACTGATAAGCGTTACACGGACCCGTCTAGGACCGCCACTGCTCTGTGCAAATGATCCCCTGTCGTCTCATGCGTGATTCTATCTGCCAGGTTCGGAGGAAGAGGCCTTTGTTTTCCCCCAAAGCAACGACTCTGAACAGAACAGGGTAACGTCGGATTGGACAAACAACATGGGGGATTCCACGCTGTCGGACCGCTCCACTCAGACCGACCCTGGAGTGTGGACGCCTGAGAGGAGGGACAGGAGGGGGAACCACCTCAACTGTGTTGGACATGCGTCCCCTGACAGAAGGGTGAGAGACGATGGGAGTCTTTGCAGAGTTAAACGTTCTTGACAGGAAGGGAACTTTAATTTGATTAGTAAAGTGTCAAATATTTGAATGCTAAACAGTAGAAAAGCTTATTTGTTAGGGATGTGTATTGGCAAAAATCTGGCGAAACGATATGTATCGCGATATATCACAGTACTATGAGTAAGACGATATATTGTGATTTTAAAGAAAACTATCACAGCGTTCTAAACACTCCAACCTGTTTCATACTTTAACACATCCAGTTTTATTACTAGATCTAGTTGATCTACTGGAACAAAGAAGGTGAAAACAGCCACAAACTACCAGTTATACTTTTAATTTTACTACAAAAATTATCATCATCATTAATGGTTCTATTCAAATCCCCCCCAAAAAATGTATACTTTTATTTTGAAAATCAATACAAAAGTATCGATTTTGTACCGCAAAATCGGGAAAGTACCGCAGCAATTTCCTAATGTTGTAAACCTACCCAACATTTGGCAATAAAACCCTTTCTGATTTCTGAATATCGGGAAATAAAATATCGCGATACATCGGTGTATCGATATTTTCTTACATCCCTATTATTTGTCTAATATTGCAGTAGTAGTGCCCCCTAGAGGGCAAAGGTTCAAACAGCTCATGGTCTTCAGGGGATGGATCTACCTATATCTGTCTGTTTGTTTTCTTCAAATTTCACGCCAAAATACTAAGAGCGTTTGAAGTCCAACTGAGGAAACGATTAGCTATAACTGGGGAAAGTTATAGCTAATTTTTATAGCATTAAAAACCCAATAAAGTCCAACTCAGACTCTACAGGCCTCAGTTAGCATGCTGACTGTCCACGACGGGACAATTTAACACTGAACAAGTACAGGTTGTTTGGAAGGGTTGAAGGAAAAAGTCTCTCTTCCCAAAAATATGGCAGCAGAACCTAGGTTTGCATCTCAGTGAACCAAAAAGACTTCCGGAAGATCGGCTTTTAGACAGATAAAAGTAGAGATGTTGGGGGGGAAAAGCAACTATACCTCCAGATTCTTCATCTTAACCTCGTTTTACCTCAGGGTTTCAGACGGGCGCATACTTCCAAACACTGTAGCGGCAGGGTGACGGTTCGTTATTAGGCCCACCATGAACGTCTGGAACAGACGTGGCCCTAACGTCAGCAGCATGTTTGGAAACAAAAAAACTAAACACACATTAGCGTATCAGCAGAAACACCTCATACTGTCAGGCATGGTAGTGGACGGGTGGTGATTTGGGTTTGGGACAGCTAAGGCTCCGTGGAAACTGGGTTGTCAATGAGGTAATGTGGCCCAATCCCAAGGCCAGACCTCCATCGGATGAACATACTGTGTTAAAGGGCAAAGCAGAAATAAGTGTCTTTAAGTCTAAATGAGCGGAAGTAGTGTTAGAATTAGGGTGCATGTTTTTGAACAGCTTTACTTCAGTTTTTTTCTTTAATTAAGATGTTTACTTACCAATAAGCGGAAGTGGACTACCAAAATAAAAGCTGGGTCTTTAAGTTTACGTTTAGCCACTTGTGGGTATTTGACTTTTAGTTAGAGACTGGTCCAAAGAAGAGCTATATAAACTGCTGGTGAGACTGAAGGATAAGCGGTATGGACAATAGATGGATGGATATGTTGGCTTGTTAGCTTAGCTATTTCATTTGTAAACTAAATATTTGCTTTAAGAATTTGAGATTTATAAATAACATTGACACAAATATGACTGAAAAATGAACCTGCATTTTTTTCTACTGAATCTACTGTAAATGTAAATCTATATTTTTAATCAGACATAAATGACACGGCACACAATTTTATAGTTTAAACTTTGAAAACTGTTTTACATTTTAGTTGCCAGAAAGTTTTGACATTTATATTAACCTACAGGCTTCACAGTCAGTTTTTTTCTGGTCTGTGTGGATGCACCTAATTAATGTTTTTTAAAGCTTCAGATGCAAAAAATAAAAAAGGAAAACATATTCCTTATATAAATTTGTGTGTCACATTCCAGGCCAAGACGCTGCCACACCGAAGCAGAGGTTGCTCCATGCCGGTTTCCTTCCTGCAGGACAAGCTGGACGAGCTCCATCTGCACAAAGACAAAAGCCGAGAGCCGGACTGAACGCTCCTCTTCACGCTCGGACAAAAACAATAAATACAATTTTAAAAGCCAGCCGGTACCACCACGTTTGTGCCGAAGCTGCGTCTCGGCGAAGTGATCAGACTCTTGGGGTGTAAATGGACTTCATAGTTGTGACATTCTTGTTAGTTAGATTCTGAGGTTTCAGGCATTGACTTTTCTTTTTTTTTCTGTATAATTTATGAAAACCTGGTTTCATCTGAAGAACAGGTGCTTTGCTTTACTGGTGCCAAGATTCCTATTGAATTTCTGCAAACCTACAGACGTATCTTGGCCTCAACACACAGGAACAGGGTAGGAAATTAACACTAAGCGGCTAAATCAAAAATTTAGTTCCAACTTTGGCAACTATACGACAACTGATCAGTAATTGGGTAAGTAAACATGTGACTTCATGTGGGTTTGGATTGGATTTCACTGAAATTAACGTTGGACTTTCAGAAACCTGGACAACTGTTGTCGTCTGATCTGTGATTTTAAAGCAACATGCGAACAGAAATGTTTATTTCTTGCCCTGAAAAAAACAAAATTCTTCACCAGGTTCATTTACGGTTCAGCAGGACTGCACTGGAACAATTTACACGGTCTAATGGTCATCTTCTTTCTTTTGTCCTTTGTCGATTTCAGTTTTGTCAAAAAAAAACAACAGAAATACAATTACTGTCATAAATCACGTGTCGTGTTTTATTTTCCTTCACAAATGGAGCGACCAAAAACTGGATTTTCCACACATTCAAAGGTGTTTACAACTGTATTTATTGTATAAAGACAAGACAGCTGGTGCAACTGGTCAAAAAATCTTGATTTTCCTTTTTTTTTTTTAAAGGTAGAAAAAAATGGCTTGAACTACAGGACTTGATGAACAGCAATCAAAAAAAATAAAATAAAATGGGGATGAAAATTTTTAAAAAAGCAAATACAACTACACAAGCGGCAAAGGATTATTCATAATCAAAGGTCAGATTAAATACTACAGTACCAACACCTATAAAAATGCTCCATAATGTTTCTATTGTAAATAAAAAGATGCTCACTCGCTAACAGAAAGTTAAAGAGCAAAACGGAGGAAGGGGGAGGGGCATAAAGGTAAAAAACATGCATTTTGTTCTCTGTTAAGCTTTGCTGCTCTCTTCCTGTCTTTTCACGTCGTCGTTGTTAAATATACACGGGGGAAAACGTCGGACATCCACGCCTGACGCACAATCATCGACATTCGCCACACGTTTGGAGCATCTATCATCTACCACCTCACGTTCAATGCTTCCGAGACTCGCCTCGGTAAAAACAATCAGGACATCGAACTGCATAACAACGCGTGAGAGAAATGGAGGCTAGTGTGTTAAAAACAGACAGGATTCATCGTTGGTGACTTGGAAGAGAAACTGTACAAAAACCAAAACAAACACACAAAAAAAAAAAAATCAGCTGCAGAGGTCAGAGGTGTTGGAGGGAAGGAGAGTGGCAGAAGCAGGAGGAAGCTACTGGGAACCAGAAGATGAGCCTTGGCTGCCCTGTCCAGGGTAACCGCCGTACTGGCTGTAATACTGGTTCCACTGGTTCTGGTTCTGGTAGTATTGCTGCCACTGTTGAGCATACTGAGAGAAGAAGAAAAAAAGAATTAGATTCAGCCTCAATCGGGGACGAAAACATTCAAACGGAGGAGTGGGAGAAGAAGAGAGCAGCTCCTCTTTATGGTCAGAGCTCCATTACAAACATTTCCCTGCATGGCGGCTACATTTGCCCTCGCTGTATTAAAAACGGTCACAGGGAGCTTCATGATTTACCTGCTAGTTTTTAAAAGCAGGAGCATGGAAGCATATGGCAAGTCATTATGTCATATTTTCTCTCTTCACGCAGAGGCCTGAAAGAGTCTAAAGCAGATACCCAGGCCAACAGGGATTCTATAGCGCCACTAGAGAAAGCTAACTTAATTAGTTTCTGTATCCTGGGAGATGCAGATATTTCATAGTCTCAAAGTCTTGATTTTTATTTTTATATATATATATATATATATATATATATATATATATATATATATATATATATATATATATATATATATATATATATATATAAAAATTAAATTTTATACAATGCAATTCTCATCGTCGTCCACAAGATGGGGGTGTCTATAAAACAACAACCCAATGCAAGCAGCTGTAGTAAGTAGTTATATTTACTTAAAAACCTTTTAGGAGTAGTTTTACTTGACCATATTTTTTATGAAATATCGCTACTTTTGAGTAAGATTTCTGGCTCTAACTTTACATAATGAAACCGAATTGCTAGTTTTAACCTAAAACGCACGAGACTCTCAGCTTATGTTGAAGTGAGACCTCTTGTTTCTACACAATACTTGAGTTGCCTTTTTTTCTTCTTTTTTTTTCCACCAAATACTTTTTTACTCTTACTCATAATTTTTTTGGTTACTACTTTTTACTTTGTGGGACAATAAAGTATTATTCTGTTCCATTCTTCTATTTTTACTTGAGTATAATTTTGGCTACTCTACCCACCTCTGCTGTCCTTTATAGCCACAGGAATAACAGCTGAATGTATTGTTTAGGCGCCACCTGCTGGTGCCCCACCAGGTTAACGGTAGGTGCTAATATTTAATTCATTTGGAGATGTTCTTCAGTTCTTTCTTTCTGCATGAAGCCAAATATAAATTGAACACCTATTTTATTCTAAAGATGTGAACGCTGAACTATGTTGATTGAAGAAGCAGCTTTAAGGGGCTAAATAAGACGTGACAATGAACCACAGCTGCACCCTAAAGCTTCGATCCTCCACCGCTCCCTTCTTGAATTTGGTGAATTTTATTGCTACATCTCAAACAGCATCTGATAAGGCCGGTTTATCATTCAAAGCTCAGCTTAAAAATGAAGTGCCGTTTCTTTATGGGATATATACATATGGAGTTAAAAAGGGGGTGAAGTTGTGTCACGAATTACCTGCTGATATTGCTGGTTGTAGCTCTGCTGTTGCTGCGCTGGCGGTTGCTGCGCCGCCGGCGCGGGCGGTGGCGGCTGCTGCTGGTGGTGGTTGTACGTCTGTGCGGTTGTGGGCGTCTGGCTGTAGCTCTGACTGTATCCTGGGTACTGACTGTAGCTGCTGTAGTAGTTCTGGTTGTAGCTGCTCGGGTTGTAACCCTGGTTGTAGCTCTGGCTGTAGCTCTGGCGTTTGAGA
>OY747700.1:9290519-9513019 GCA_963556495.2 Valencia hispanica | reverse complement strand
GGTTGGCTTCCACGAGCCGAGTCGCTAACGGTTGGCTTCCACGAGCCGAGTCGCTAACGGTTGGCTTCCACGAGCCGAGTCGCTAACGGCTGGCTTCCACGAGCCGAGTCGCTATCGGTTGGCTTCCACGAGCCGAGTCGCTATCGGTTGGCTTCAACGAGCCGAGTCGCTATCAGATGCCTTTTACGGGCCGAGTCGCTAACGGTTGGCTTCCACGAGCCGAGTCGCTAACGGATGGCTTCCACGAGCCGAGTCGCTAACGGATGGCTTCCACGAGCCGAGTCGCTAACGGTTGGCTTCCACGAGCCGAGTCGCTAACGGTTGGCTTCCACGAGCCGAGTCGCTAACGGTTGGCTTCTACGAGCCGAGTCGCTAACGGTTAGCTTTTACGAGCCGAGTCGCTAACGGTTGGTTTCTAAGAGCCGAGTCGCTAACGGTTGGTTTCTAAGAGCCGAGTCGCTAACGGTTGGTTTCTACGAGCCGAGTCGCTAAAGGTTAGCTTTTATGAGCCGAGTCGCTAACGGTTGGTTTCTACGAGCCGAGTCGCTAACGGTTGGTTTCTACGAGCCGAGTCGCTAACGGTTGGTTTCTACGAGCCGAGTCGCTAACGGTTGGTTTCTACGAGCCGAGTCGCTAAAGGTTAGCTTTTATGAGCCGAGTCGGCAACGGTTAGCTTCTACTAGCAGAGTTTTATAAGATTGAGTATTATAAAATGAAATAAAATGTTTCTGTTTTAAACAAAGAACTGTTAATGCACATTAAAGAGTATGCAGGCCGCTTTATCTCGATACTCAAATAGTACAGTTACCGATAATACCAAATATGTACAGAATAGAACATATTATTTTAAAGCCCCTTACAGTTAGATTGGTTTACGTCGACAGTCCAGTGATTAAATCCAACTATGAGCAAATAGACAAATAAATAAATAGATTAATTAATTAAAAAGTTCCTTAAATTCACATTAAAACATGTTTGTAAATAAGCATAGCTTATATTAAACTATCGATGATAAAAGACTAAACCGTATCACCAGAACAAGATGATATTTTAACAATAAATTAGGAAAAAATAAAAAACTGCTTTCATTTGTTTTCACAAAACAATCTGCAATTAATCCAAGTTGGGGGTGAGAGTCTAATCGCAATTCTCCTACATTAAAAACACAGCTCTTATATTGAAAAACTTATAGCACGACATTTAATCCAAACAGTTACAGTATAGTATTGGAAACGCAGGTCATTGGACATTTAAAGAAGCATCGAAACACTTACAGGCTCACAGATTCATAAGTAAAAAAAGCAACTGTAGCACTCGGGTTGAAGTTAACTACATACTAGTTTATAAAGCCTTTTGAAAATAAATCTGATGCATCTAAACAAAGGCTAAGAGCAGCAACTGACAGAATGTGGCCTGTAGAAAATCTTTCTGCTTTAAAATAACACTCTCTGATACTTCATGATCCAATATTGTGATATTGCAAACTGCTGTCACGCTTCTCCAACAACAAGGTGGTCTTACGCCCCCAACAAAAAGCTACCAAGAGCTATTTTAAAGTCTACACAACAGAATACCAGCTTCATAAATCTCTAAAAAGTCTAGAATCATCCAGCTCAGGTTAGACTAGTCACAGGAATTCGTGTTAATCAAATGTCTAATTCTGGTCAAAACACTTCAGCGTCATTAGCATTTTCTGACATATTACAAATCTGAACATGATCAGCGTGTGCATGTAACGGGTATTGGCGATCACACCCTGATTTTCCCCCAACAATGACAAACATCCTGAGCTTCTTTATACCCCTATTCCCCGCTCTATTTACTATTAATATTAGCTAATCCTGTATGCTTTGGGTTATGAAAGCAGCATTTATTTAAACAAACTTGTTGCTCATTATCTTGATTAGAACGTGAAGCATGATGACGAGGCAGAAGATCTCGGTCCATCGCCTCTTAGAAAGCGTGCTACCGGATATGCGTGCAGTTAAATAAAAAACAACATGTAGCAAAACAAGAGGTCTAATTTATGTAAAATAAGTACAAGGCAGATCAGGTAGGTAGGAGCATATTTTAACTGAAGTGTATAGATATTTAATGATAAACAGTTATAGTATGTTTTCTTTATCTAAACTGGGAAATTATTCACAATAAGCTACTTCTTTTTAGCATCCATCATCTACTAAAGAAATATAAAAACTGTAATAAAGAGCACCAATATTCGGGGTAAATCAGACTAACTTGTAGAATTTAAAAAAGTTAATTATTTTTATAGAGCCAAATTGCGATCAAACTACTGAATAATCCACAGGAGCGCTAACTGAAAGGCTTAGCTACTCTGACGGGTCCCCCTCACTTACCTTCACTCACCTGTTTCTACATACGAGCTCTAGTCCCATTCCAGACAATAACAAACATTTATAACTCACCTTCACATACTCACAGTTTCCACAGAAAAGCCACAGAGCATCTAGACCCACTTACCTTTACACATCGGTGGAGCACAAGGATCTAAAAATCTAAACGCCGTTAGTCACTACTTACCTTCAGGGTCAATTAATTAAAAATGTAATTTAAAAAAAAAACACTCAAAAGCTCCATCTTTCTCACTTAAAAGTAGCTTTTTAAAAAAAGCTATCAACTCTGGCTTATTAAATTAGCAACAGAAGGTGTTTTTCTTACTCACCAGGCAGAGCTTACTTGTTTCTCAACATCTTTACAAAGTCATGGTTTACTTGTACATTTTTCACAAGACAAACAATACTGTAATATGACATGGAATAGATAGATAGCAAAGTGCAAATATACTGAAGGCGCAAAACATGACAATTATTCTGTCGCTTATGAGAGCCGTTAATCATTTTCTGTTACATGACAAGCAAGTGACAACAGGGTGATCAATGCTTCTTCTACTCTATAATACACAGAGACCCCCTGAAAGATAAATAAATAATCCATTAGAGAGAAAGTGATCATCAGGGCACATTTGAGTCACTGTGGTGAGTGTCAGAACCGAGTGGAGGTGGAGGAGCAGTACCTGATCCAGGATGTAGTTGCGTCTCTTGCGGGCGGCGATCTCGATCAGCCTGTTCAGACACTGGGTGGCCTGCTGGATGAGAACATCCCAGCGTCCGGCGTAGTTTTTCTGACGACGGAGACCCATCACCTGCACGAGAAGGGCGAACAGATTTAGAGAGAGAACGGGGCGTGGAGGCAAGGCGGCGGGCGTCAACGCAGACCTTCATCTTGTCCATGATGGCGTTTGTGCCCAGGATGTTGTACTTTTTATCTGGATTTTCCTCAGCGTGCTTTATGGCCCACGTGGTTTTTCCACAGGCAGGCAGACCGACCATCATCAAAATCTGAAACAAAAAGAAAACAAAACTTATTTGTTTTTTTTTGTCCAACCTATTATCAATTACAGGAGACCGTCTTATTTAAGTGCATAGACAAAACATCCTTTATTATGACACAGAGGGGGAAAAAAATGACAGGTAATTGAATCATTTAGATTCATACAAATATATATATATATATAAATAAACAGAATTAAGAAGAATAATATATGTAGAGCAAGTACAAAACTTAAAAATAAAATGTGTTAAATATTTACAGATTGTGCATTAAAAAAACAACATTTACACCTTGGTTGTTTGCCGTTTTATTTTTCACTATTTTTCACTGATAAATAGTCTGTTTTGTAATGCACAAATACACACCTACACTCTGTAAACACTTTAAAAAAAAGGTGTATACTCGTCTAGATTTTCACCATAATTTTAATAATGAACTCTGACCTTTCTCAGCCTTTTCATAGTTTATGTGTGACCAACTGGATCTTTGGCTCCTGTCACACATGGAAACAAATCAAGCTGCACTCCCTAACGCATCTGTAGCAACCGCAGACGGACTGAAGGACATTTCTTTTGAAATCGTTATGTTTTTGTCATTTTTATTATTATGCAAAATAGTTTATTTTGAACACTTTAGAATCATTATTGATTTGGCACACTTCACCTCGCCAGTGAATAATATCACTCTTTATATAACATATTCCGATACTCCATGTTTCGTTTTCTCGGCAACCTTGTCCCCATTTTCCTACAGTTATTTAACTGGAATGTACATCTGACTAAGGCCATGGTAAAAACCCCTTACCTCGCATTCAGATTTGTTGGCAGGTCCCTTCGTGCCTCTGATTTTCTCCTCCATGGGAAGATCGTGGATGAAGGTGTAGCCCTCCTGCGGGGGATGGTAAGGCTCCCGCTTCTGGCCAAAGTTGAACTCGACGGCGCAGTTTTTCACCAGCACGTGGGGGAAAAGGGCGCGTCCCGCCAGCGCCTCCTTGGTGGTCCGGAAAGCCACGCCCAGATTCACTCCGTTCTTGAAGAAGCCCATCTCTACCTCATCGCTACTTTCAAAGTCCTACAAGTGAAGGGAAAGTAAAACATCATTAAATATTAGGATCAATTATAGCAATACAAAAAAATAAAAACAAAATCGGTAATTCAGCTTACAACACTGATAAAGACTGAGGCAGCAACACCAGATAATTCAAAGGCGCTTGCTGAAACACGTTACTTACAATGTAGCAGCCGATGACGTCGTTTTCACCAAACTTCTCGCCGTAGTCTGCAAACTTGCAGTCGCTGGATTTTTTCCCCGTTCCTCCGTATCCAAAAGAAAACGGCTCCTCGCCTGCATGGGAAGAACAAAGAGAAGGTTTTTTTTTTCTCGTGAGGAGTGTTACAGAAAAACCCTCGAGTCAAACACAGTGTTCACTGCTGCTGTTCTCACCGAGCTGGGTGCTGCAGTTGTTGAGGGACCATCCGATCCGGACAACGTGGGGGTCGGGCTCGCTGCTGGGCAGGTGCTTCACAGGAATTTCCTCGTTAATCTGAAGAAAAAACAAAACAAAAGTCCATAAGAGTTGCTTCTTTGGCCACACAGACGATAACAGACAGCACTTCGCTGTAATTTACCTTCATCTCATAACAAACACGCCCTCGAGTGACGCCGTGAGTTGCTCGAGCTCCGGCCCACAGGTAAGCAAAACCCTCGATGGTGAGTGGATAACCGCTGTACCGATCCCTGGACACTTTGAAGTGTAGATCGCAGTTGTCTGAGAAAAAAGAAAAGATATTGGATACCGTAAATAAATGTTGTTTATATTATAAAATGAGACGCGTGTATTTGGTAAATAGCACTTTCAAAAACCAAACAACTATTTGAAAAGCAGAAAACGTCATTAATAAACAGCTTTAATATTTAGGACACAGTAATTAATAAAACAAACGATGAGCAGGTCGCAGAAATTACCTTCAAAAGGCAAACAAAAACAAAAGAAACACCCTGTGGAAGGAGACACCATTTCCTACGACTGAGTATTAGGTCTATTGCAGATAGAAAAAAAAAATGTGAGTAAATTTCCGCCCCAAAAATTTTTTTTCACATATTTTTAAGAAAAAAGCTCGGAAATTATGTCGAGAGGTGGTAAATTTGCAAGAGAGAGCTCTCTCAATGATTAAAAGCATAGATATAAAATATTAAAGCATATCTATATTTTATGCTTTTTGAGGAAGATATTTTCTGTCATTGTTAAGTCAGAAAGTTGCTAGAAAAAAACAAAACTCCTAAATTGATCCCCCCCCCCCCAAAAAAACAAACAACAACAACAAAAAAACTCAGATTTTAAATCAGTTATCTATGAAGGAAAATGCCCGTCTTATAAGATGTAAGTGTTAAATTTACAAGATGGGGATCTGGACATTTTCAATAGTTGAAGTGGTATCTAATTCTGATCCTCTTTTCCAGGATCAGAATCTAATTTCTTTTTGTATTCTTTTTTGTGTGTGGACGTTTACTCCATTTTTTTTCCTTTCCGTCGTAACAAATAAATAAAACCTACATGTGTCAATTGTTACGACAGAGTCGTCTACGTTCTCTTCCTCGTCTTCAGCAGGAGGTTGTGGCGTACGGGATCTGCACACAAACAACAGTGTAAGATCAGGAGCCTTGAGCATCTGGACATCTTCAACTTCCTGTTTTTGTTAGCTGAAAACCTGACAGACAAATTTCGACGTAGAACCTGCTTACCTCTTCTCCTCACGGTGCTCATAGTAGCCGTAGGCCCGGTTCTCCTCGTGTGGTCGCTTTCGGCTGCTTCCACCTTTGTTATCTTCCGCTTTGATTTCAGCCTGGCCTTCCTGTCCCGTCCCCTGAGCCTCTTGCTGTCTGTCTCCAACCGGCTCAGCCTCGTCTTCTGTTTTGATTTCGGTTTTAACTTCTGAGAGGTAAAAAAAAAAAAGAAAAAAAGAAGGCGAAATTGATGCATTAATCAGGGTCTGAACACTTTCTTTATGCATACAACACTAATGACGACAAGGAATCTGATTTTAACCATTTTTGTTCCCCTCAAACTTCGTCTCCGGCTTGCTCTCCCCCTCCGACATCACGCTAGAGCGATGCACATCGCCGTGACCGGAGTCTGAAGTCTGCCGGCTTTCGTACTGCTCGGCTTCTGCCTCCTCTTCCTCGTAGTCGCCACCCGAATCTCTGCCCTCATCTTCCTCCTGAGGATTATCATCGTCACCGCCATCCTCGCCTCCGCAATCTTGATCTTCTAATGAACAAGGAGAGACTATAAATTAGTCAACCTAGTTCTAGCTTGTAAAAAATTAAATAAAGATAATAATAACAATACAACGGCTGGAGATTTTCTACAAGGCATTACATTGCAGATATAGTATGCGATTACTACGGACAAGAAAGTACAATTAAATATCGAAAACTATTAGATTCACCAGCTAACACAGCTTGGTCAGAAATGGCCTGTACTTATAGAAGCGCTTTATCAAGTCCGAGGACTCCAAAGCACTTTACACTACAATCAGTCATTCACCCATTCATACACTTGATGGTGATATGATTTAAAGGAAGCTTGGAGGAGCATATTTTTTTATAAATGCTGCTCCTCCAGTTTGGCTGTGAAGTGTCTTGTCCAACGACACAAGCAGCAAAGTGACTGAACGAGGGATTCGAACCAGCAAACCACCCATTACAGGACGAACCCCCCTACGTCCTGAGCCCCACGGAAGTAAAACTGTGCTATAAAAATATTTTTAGTAAAACGCTATTGCTTTTTAACCAGAACACAGCGGCCGAGAACACAAAAACTGGTGGACATTTGGTAAATCCATCTATATCAGTTAAGGGTAAGTCGTGTACTGTATATTATACAGTATCCGTGACGTTAAAACGTGCTACTTTACCTTGTTGCTCTTGAGCGTCCTCTTCGTCCTGGTTTTCCTCGCCGTATTCCTCCTGGCCGGTTTGCTCCGAGTTATCCGCCTCAGCTTCAGCCTCCAGGGCGGCTTTCAGCCTCTCCATCAGGTCCGCCTTCAGGCCTCTGGTGTCAAGGCCGCGGCGTTGGAGCTCCTCCTTTAACTCATTCACTTTCAGTTTTTTCACGTCCAGACTCATGGTGCTTCCGTAGGTTTTGTCGCTCGGGTTTTGTCGTCTTTTCTTGGATGGCAAAACAAGTTGGGGGTGTGGGGAGGAAAACAAACATGACGTGTTAGCCACAGCTTACACAGCCGCGCTTCTGACTTTCAAACTGATCCGTTCTGCGCGGTTTCTCAGCCGAACAGGATACGTAATGGTGTGGCTAGGCTATGTTAGGCTAGCTAGCAGCAACACTACACAAACTGCACAACAAAACTACAGAGTGTAAAAACACAACGGCAGAAATTCACAAAAAGGTCTGTCTATAAATATGTGTCTTCAGGTAAAAAAAGCAATCGCTAGGATGTTTCTATGGTAACCCCTCACTGCAAACCAGCCAGCGTACGGCTAAAGACGGTAACCTTTCTCAGCCTAGCATTAGCCTAAACACCGCCAAGCGATGCACAACAAGCGCCTTTAGCACGGAGAATATGAACCTCCCGTAGGCCACCCTGGCCTTTCGTGCAGGCCCCGCTGTCAGTGCGTCGTAAATACGATTTGTAATACAGCTATAACGTAAAATATAATGGAAAAACAGAACTGAGGCCTACCTCCTTAAACGCGAGCTGCGCGGGTAATTCCTCGTATGAGTCTGAAAGAAACGCTAGCGCCCCCCAGCGTCACAAACACGAGGGTGAAACATTGACGCATGCGCAAGGCGGCACAGGTCGACATATGGCCGCTTCAGTGTTGTACTTTGGTCTACTCTCTTCTTCATGTGCATATATATATATATATATATATATATATATATATATATATATATATATATATATATATATATATATATATATATATATATATATATTTTTTTTTTTTTTTTTTTTTTTTTTTCATTAGAAAACTGTAATAATTTTTTTTAGCTATAGACTACACAATATTTAAAGCACAGGGCGTTTTTTTTTTAAGCAAGGCAAGGCAATTTTATTTGTATAGCACACTTTCAACAGCAGGGTAATTCAAGGTGCTTTACATGATTTGGTGATTTAAAAACAAAAACAAAACAAGGAAATTAAAAGTAAAAGTATCAAATTAGCATGAAACACACATTACACATGATGCACAAAAAAGCAAGAGAAAGATCAATATAGCAAGAGAGCATGAACACATTTCATACAAATGACATCAATCATTTACTCAAAGGAAGCTCTAAACAGATACTTTTTTAGCCATGATTTAAAAGAACTCAGTGTTTCAGCAGCTTTGCAGTTTTCTGGAAGTTTGTTCCGGATAAGAGGAGCATAGAAACTGAAAGCTGCTTCTCCATGTTTAGTTCTGAGTCTAGGGATGTTTAGTAGGCTAGAGTTGGAGGACCTGAGAGGTCTTGGTGGTTGGTACCGTGACAACAGGTCTTCAACATATTTTGGTGCTAAGCCATTGAACGATTTATAAACTAGTAGGAGTATTTTTAAAGTCTATTCTCTGAGCTACAGGGAGTCAGTGTAAGGACTTTAGAACTGGGGTGATGTGCTCTACTTTCCTGGTTCTAGTGAGGAACACGAGCAGCAGCGTTCTGGATTAGCTGCAGCTGTCTGATTGACTTTTTAGGCAAACCTGTGAGGTTAAGCACAAAAACAGATGGGTACAAATGAAAATGTCTGTTTTTCTGTTGTTGTTTTTTTTTTGCATGAAGCATTGATTTGTTATTCATTTTCTCAGATAGACACATAATTTATTAACTTTCAAGTCCCTAGGTGATGTAACTAAGAAGTAGGAAAGGTTCCTGTAAACTTCCATAAACAATCACTTTTATGCAGGACATTTGTTTATAAACATAATTTTTCCCATCATAACTTGCTTAAAATAATAAGGATATATGTTTCAAACGTAAATTAATTTAAAAAAAAGAATTGGGTGGAGTATGATATTTTATTTGTAAAGCAGTTGTTTAACAAGAAGGAATAGATGTTTAAAAATTGTGAATTTCTTTTAGAATATAACATCCCTATATCCCCTAAAGAGTTTGCTATTGTCTTACTATCCCCGCAGGGCTAAATGTGTTAATGTTCAATGCTAATGGGTCTCCTGTTCATTACCCTCTGTTTCCAGGGGGATTTGTAGGCAACTCAGACTCTTTTCTCAGTATTAAAACAAAAAATAAACATATTACAGAGATAACCCATTGATCGCAGACCTGCTTCTACTTTTTTTTAAACAATCTATATTCTGATATAGATAGATAAGACCTGGTTTCAGTCAAGAATGTGTATATATATATTAAGTAAGGTCTGGGAGGTGTCTTTATATATTATATTATACAGATATTAACCTGCTGATTCAGCATGGCTAAATATAGTCCAAATATTGATCCTCTTTGTTCATTCTGTCATTTTGAATGTGAATCATTAACCCACCTTTTTTGGGATTACACTAGTAGTAAAACCTTTTGGCATACTGTTAGTTAAATTCCACATACATCCTAGCAAATTTGCAAATCAAAAGCCCAGCATCACTCTCTTCAAGGCCTATCTGAGCTGCTGTTTGGATAAAAAAAAAAAATTAATCATTTATTTTTGTTTTCTGGTTATTCTTACAGTTTTGTATTTTGTATTCCTTAAGAACATGACCTTCTTTGTGTCAATAGGCAATTTTTCATCAGAACAGACAGAAATCACATGTGGGGTGCTCCAGGGCTCCATCCTGGGCCCCCTCCTATTTATATTTACATGCTCCTGCTAACCCAAATCATAACAATAAGATTAGTTATCATAACTATGCAGGTGATACTCAGCTTTACATTACAATGTCTCCAGGTGAGTTTGAACCCATCCAAACCCTAAATGAATGCATTGAGCAAATCAATGGATGAATGTGCCATAACTTTCTCCAGCTGTAAAGTAACAAAACTGAAGTAATTATTTTTGGACCTAAAGAAGAATGATCAAGTGACGGCACACAGCTTCAATTAATACAGCTAGAAACTACTGATCAGGCCTGAAATCTAGGTGTAGTAATGGACTCAGACCTGAACCTCCAGGGTCACATAAAGGCAATAATAAGGTCAGCCTTCTATCACCTGAAGAAGATTTCTAAGATTAAAGGACTGATGTCGCAACAGGACCACGAAAAACTCATCCATGCTGTTAGAGCCATTTGGAATAATGTTTATTTTGTGCATAACATTTTATTGGAATAATGTAGTTATAAGTAATATTTATTTATTATGAAGCATTTGATTATAGTTTGTGTTATTTGATATGTTTAGTGCACGTTTTTATTGCTTGATTAGTAATTTAGGCTCCTTTAATGTCCTGCAAGGTAAGTTGCAGTTTCTCCTTTAAGAGTGCGCATGATCAGTGCGAGGAGTAGCTAAGTTGATGGAGCAGGACGAGTAGCAACAGTTTTCTGACTGTGAATGTTGTGAACACGCTAAGGTTGGTCAGCTGGCCACCAGGGGGTCACCCTATGCATGACAGGCCGTTTGGAGGAGGGGGAACTATTCTTTTTGTTGTGCCCGTTGTTCGAATGCTCCCAGCTGTGTATGTAAACTCAGCAAACAAAGAAACGTCCTCTGACTTTCAACTGTTTTTACGTTCAGTAAACTTAATGTGTGTAAATATTTGTATGAACACTAAAAGAGTCAACACCATAAGACATAAACTAAAAATGTTTCACAGACATGTGACTAACAGAAATAGAATAATGTGTCCTTGAATGAAGGGAGGCTCAAAATCAAAAGTACCAGTCAGTATCTGGTGTGGCCACCAGCTGCTTGAAGTACTGCAGTGCATCTCCTCCTCATGGACTGGACCAGATTTGTCAGTTCTTGCTGTGAGATGTTACCCCACTCTTCCACCAAGGCACTTGCAAGTTCCTGGACATTTCTGGGGGGAATGGCCCTAGCCCTCACCCTGCGATCCAACAGGTCCCAGACGAGCTCAATTAGATTGAGATCCGGGCTCTTCGCTGGCCATGGCAGAACACTGACATTGCTGTCATGCAGAAACTCACGCACAGAACGAGCGGTATGGCTGGTGGCATTGTCCTGCTGGAGGATCATGTCCGGATGAGCATGCATAAAGGGTACCACATGAGGGAGGAGGATGTCTTCCCTGTACCGCAAGGCATTGAGATTGCCTGCAATGACAACAAGCTCAGTCCGATGGTGATGTGATATACCGCCCAAGACCATGACGGACCCCCCACCTCCAAATCTGGTCCAGCGAAGGTGGGTTTGTGCCCATAGGCGGCGTTGTTGCTGGTGATGTCTGGTAAGGACCTGCCTTACAACAGGCCCACAAGCCCTCAGTCCAGCCTCTCTCAGCCTATTGCAGACAGTCTGAGCACTGATGGAGGGATTGTGTGTTCCTGGTGTGACTCGGGCAGTTGTTGTGGCCATCCTGTACCTGTCACGCAGGTGTGATATTCGGATGTACTGATCCTGTGCAGGTGTTGTTACACGTGGTCTTCCACTGCGAGGATGATCAGCTGTCCTTCCTGTCTCCCTGTAGCGCTGTCTTAGGCGTCTCACAGTACGGACATGGCAATTTATTGCCCTAGCCACATCAGCAGTCCTCATGCCTCCCTGCAGCATGCCTAATGCACGTTCACGCAGATGAGCAGGGACCCTGGGAATCTTTCTTTGGGTGTTTTTCACAGTCGGTAGACAAGACTCTTTAAGGTCCTGCGTTTTCAGAACTGTGACCTTAAATGCCTACTTTCTGTAAGCTGTCAAGGTCTTAACGACCATTCCACAGGTGCATGTTAATTAATTGATTATGGTTAATTGAACATGCATGGAAACATTGTTTAAACGCTTTACAATGAAGATCTGTAAAGTTATTTGGATATTTACAACATTATTGTTGAAATACACAGTCCTGAAAAAGGGACGTTTCTTTTTTTGCTGAGTTTATATCTGCCTGCTCGTGGTTAAAGATAAAGCAGTTTTGTTCTTCAAAGTTTGCGTGTTTTTTTTCCATATATGTGTACAAGTTACCACATATTTTTGGCGACGAGGTGAACCGGTTTTTGGTCTTGTCTCTGTGAGATTTGGGGCTGTGTTGGATGATATGCTCCGAGACAGACTGGTTTGCGGTATCAATAATGATGCCATTCAGCGCCGCCTGCTGGGGGAAACCCCGCCACTGACGTTCAAGAAGGCTCTAGAGATTTCCCAGGGTATGGAGATGGCTGCTAATAATGCTAACGATGTCCAAAAAGGAAATGGAGGAGCACAGGTAGTAGCAGTGCACCAAGTCAAGAAAGACACTGGTAAGCAGGCGAAGCGTGTGGAATGTTTCCGATGTGGGGGGGCACATTATGCTAATGACTGTAAATTTAAAGAGGCGGTCTGCCGTGCATGTAACAAAAAGGGACATTTGCCTAAAAAGTGTAGAGGGTCAAAGGGGAGGAGGAAGCCGGGGCTGGGAAAAATGAATCAGTCTCAGGCAGCCACAAACCACCTCGATGAAGAGGCTGAATGCTCTTATAATATGTTTGGGGTGGAAACAGATGATGAACCACCTGAGCCCTATTATGCTACTGTCACTGTCAGAGGGAAGGACATTAAGTTTGAAATTGATTCAGGGGCTACTGCATCCGTCATCAGTGAGGAGACCTACAGACGGACATGGGGGTGTAACCTGCCTCCCCTCAGTCCATCAAAGCTCAAACTCAGGACTTATACAGGCCAGCCCATTCCTCATTTGGGGGTGCTGTATGTGAACATTTCAGCAGAGGGTCAGAAGGCAAAAGCCAGGCTGGTAGTTGCTAAGGGGAGCGGTCCCAGTCTGTTGGGCCGTGACTGGCTTCGCAAAATTAGTCTGAACTGGCATGAGATAAAATGCTCATGTACAACAGAGGACATTTTACAGCGGTACGAGGAAGTGTTCAGGGAGGAGCTGGGAACACTTAAGGGGGTTACAGTTAAGCTCCATGTGAACCCTGAGGCTGCCCTTAGATATTTCCAGCCTAGGTCAGTCCCCTATGCTATGAAAGGCAAAGTGGAAGAAGTTGGGCATGAGCCAAGCTTATCAGCAGCTGCTGCTTGACGAGGAGTCAAAAGAGTACGTCACCATCCACACGCACAAGGGACTGTTTAAATACAATCGCCTGGTGTTTGGAGTGGCGTCCAGTCCTGCCATTTTCCAACGAACAATGGACACACTGCTACAGGGGATCCCGCATGTAGCGGTGTACCTGGATGATATTTTGATCACAGAGGCAGAGCATCTGGCTAACCTGGAGCAGGTGCTGAGGAGGCTTTTGGAAGCAGGGCTGCGGTTAAAGAGCAGCAAATGTGTGTTCCTGGCACCAAGTGTGACCTACCTGGGGCACAGGATCACAGCTGAGGGACTCCGCCCTGTAGAGGGTAAGGTGAGAGCTATTAAAGAGGCCCCAAGCCCTAAGTGTGTAGCTGAGCTCAGATCATTTTTGGGTTTGGTCAATCAATATGGAAAATTTCTGCCTGACCTGTCAAGAGTGTTAGCCCCGCTGTGCAAGCTTCTGCACAATGACACTAGATGGCAGTGGTGTACGGAGCAGGAGGAGGCTTTTAAAGAAGTGAAAGAGCTCCTCCACTCCACTACACTGCTGGTTCGTTATGACCTGGACAAAGAGATAATTATTTCGTGTGATGCTTCATCCAACGGGGTCGGGGCAGTCCTGTCACATTTGATGGAGGATGGATCAGAGAAACCGGTTGGTTTTGCTTCACGTACCCTGACAGCAGCGGAGAAGGGATATTCACAGCTGGACAAAGAAGGTCTGGCCATCATCTTTGCTGTCAAACGTTTTCATCAGTATCTCCATGGCCGTGCTTTTAAAATCCACAGAGACCATAAACCACTGATGAGTTTGTTCAGCGAGACCAAATGCATCCCGCTGCTAGCTTCAGCCAGGATACAATGCTGGGCGCTCACACTGTCAGCCTACCAGTATTCAATAGTGTACAGAGCAGGTAAAGATAATGCTGATGCCCTAAGCAGGCTGCCTTTGCCTGAATCACCTGTTACTACCTATGTGCCTCCAGAGACTGTGTTTTCAATAGAGAGGCTTGCAGAGACACCAATAAAAGCGTCCCAGATCAAGCAGTGGACAGAGAAGGACCCTGTCCTGGCACGAGTTAAACTTTTCCTTTTACAAGACTGGCCCACTGTGGTGGAAGGAGAGGAGCTGAGGCCTTATGTTAAACGCAAAATGGAGCTGAGTCTGCAGGATGGGTGCATCTTTTGGGGGGCAAGGGTCGTTGTGCCCCCACCAGGCCGTACACAGATTGTGGAGGAATTACATGAGACGCATCCAGGTGTATCTCGGATGAAAAGCCTGGCAAGATCCTATATCTGGTGGCCAAGACTAGATCAGGATCTGGAGAACAAGGTGAAAACATGCACACAGTGTCAGTCCAATCAGAACATGCCTCCACCTGCTCCTTTGCACCCATGGGAGTGGCCTGACCGCCCGTGGTCTAGGTTACATTTGGACTTTGCTGGACCATTTAAGGGGCAAATGTTTCTCATAATGGTGGATGCACACTCTAAATGGATTGAGGCCCACATCATGAGCAATATCACAGCGCCCACAACCATTGACAAGCTCAGGCAAGTGTTTGCTGTCCATGGGTTGCCGAACACACTGGTCACTGATAATAGACCGACGTTTATCAGTGAGCTGTTCAGTGAATTCATGCACAAAAATGGCACACAGCACATTCGGACAGCTCCTTTTCACCCAGCCTCGAATGGCTTGGCGGAGAGGGCTGTGCAGACCGTGAAGGAGGGCTTGAAGACGATGGCAGGAGATTCTCTCAGCACTCAACTTTCACGTTTCCTGTTTCATTATCGCCTCACGCCACAGACCACAGCTGGACGAACGCCAGCGGAGCGGCTGATGGGGCGTGGCCCTAAGGCAAGACTGGACCTGCTGTGTCCAGACATGAAAGTGATGGAGAAGCAGGAAAAACAGAAAGAAAGGCATGATCGACATGCACGTGATAGACAGTTACATCCAAATGACTGTGTTTATGTAAGAAACTTCAGCAGTAGCATCAATCAGCAGTGGCTACCTGGGGTTATTCTCAAGCAGAGCGGCCCAGTGTCTTATGTTGTGAAGCTGACGGATGGTCGTACATGCCGCAGACACCAAGACCATGTGCGCCTGCAGCATGACACGGGGACTGAGACAGAGAGCTCCACTGAGTATCCGGTGGGATCACAGGCGGTGGGAGTGTGTCCTACAGGGAGAGAGACCCAAGGAGAGGTCGCAGTGGCGCTCAGTGAGACTGAACACTCTAATACTGAGGCCCAGACAACAGTTAGTCTCCTCACACCTGAAGCACCTAAATCAGTGGTGCCTTCTGGGTCCTCAGAGATGGTGCGGAGGTCGCAGCGTGTGAGAAAACCTCCTGAGAGACTAGATCTGTGATGGAGCATGTTAAGTTTGTATGTTGTTTGTTGCCTGTTAACTTGGTTGTATTTACAGGTGTTGAGTATAGTAAAAAAAAAAAAAAAAAGTACTTAAAGTCAAGGTTAGGAGGTTTTCTATGTGATGTGCTTAAAGGAGGAAAAATTGGAGCTTAAAGAGGGAGAAGTGTTGTGAACACGCTAAGGTTGGTCAGCTGGCCACCAGGGGGTCACCCTATGTATGACAGGTCGTTTGGAGGAGGGGGAACTATTCTTTTTGTTGTGCCCGTTGTTCAGATGCTCCCAGCTGTGTATGTATATCTGCCTGCTCGTGGTTAAAGATAAAGCAGTTTTGTTCTTCAAGTTACCACAGTGAATATCTCTGTAAATAAGTTTGTTTTGTGAATATTTTTTTGTTGCATTGAGCGTCACAGCGATTTAATAGATGCAAGGAGTAATTTTTTGTTTTTTTTTGTAACTGGATTTATTCAATAAACGGACGTCGTTTTTATATCCGTTCTGCATCTTTTCTTTATTGGACTTTACGAGTCAGAAACTTCACGTCCTGCAAGAGTGGCGAGGAAAAGATTTTTTTTTGTATGTCATGTCGCCATTGCACATGCCTTTATCTTTAGTCAGATTGATTCCTGCAACAGTGTCTTCACAGGTCTGCCTAAAAAGTCAATCAGACAGCAGCAGCTGATCCAGAACGCTGCTGCTCGTGTTCCTCACTAGAACCAGGAAAGTAGAGCACATCACCCCAGTTCTAAAGTCCTTCCACTGTCTCCCTGTAGCTCAGAGAATAGACTTCTAAATACTTTTACTAGTTTATAAATCATTGAATGGCTTAGCACCAAAATATGTTGAAGACCTACCGTCACTATACCATACCACTCAGGTCCTCTAATTCCTTCTATTACTATTCTATTATCTCCCTCTAGGTCCTTCTAATTCCGGAATTGCACCACTCAAGGTGGCAGCATGTTGGTGTAGCTCGGTTACTTTCGTTGTTTTTTTTTTACTCCTATTCCTCCGTTTCTGGTAGAAAGTATTTTTGTGGACAACTGTTCTCTGGTTTTGAATGCTGTGCAGCTGGAAGGATTTTTGCTGACACTTTTTTTTAAACGTTTGGACATTTGTTATGATACATAACCATGGCAACAAAGTGGTTTATAACTGGGATCAGCTGATTAAGATCACAAAAGCTCAAATAATACCTCACCTGCAGCCACAAAACCCTGATGAGTTGAAAAGGAGACACCATGGATCCAGAGCAGGGGCAAAGAGGAGAGAGAAAGGTAGGAATTTCAAACCATCTCCATCAGTCATAACGGCCAATGTGAGATTGTTGGCAAACAGGTTGGATGCTGAGGACCCTCTGGAGATTAGTGTGCAAAAAAAGGATTCATCATAAAATGAACATTATGGACAACCCTGAGCATCCTCTACATTAGACTGTCATGCAACTACAGAGCGTCTTCAGTCAGAGGGTTCTTCAGATCTGCAGACTGCTACAGGACATCATCCCTACCCATAGCCAGCAGCATCTACAACAAATGTTTGAAGAAACTTGGATGATGAGTTACAACATTTAATTTCCCTTTGGGATTAAATAAAGTAATTTGGAATTTGAATGGGGAAAGGAATGGTGATAGAAAAACTGCATTTTCATGTCTTTAGTTAGATACTAGGAGTAATTTGCTGAATAATATGTTATCAACAAGACAGGCCTACAAAGAATGCTGAAAAGAAGACTTAACACAAATTAACAGATTTTTATTCCACACCGTCATTTTTTTGAGCAACTATTACACTGTTTACAGTAGCAAGCAATCACAAGTAGAATTTCTTTGAAACTGTAGCAGGAGATGCTTCCAAAAAAAAAGATCTCTTGATATGATGGGATGCTTGTTTTGTCTGATTCTGTATTTGAATCTCATAAAGTGTCGGATTAATAATCACTCAAGCCAATTAAACATGAAAGAAAGCAGCTCCCAAATGACGTCCAACCATCACGATCAATGGATTAACTTTACAGGAGCTGCAAAAGATATATTAACTCCAAGGTAGTGTGGTGCTGTACATCTTTATGCAAGGTAATATTTATAATTAGCATGCAAAGTCGATCATAGAAATTCACTATGAATATCATAGCAATGCCACTGTACAACTAGTTGCTCAAAACATGAGCAAATGATAGCTCCACAGTGCACCGAGGTCCAACCTTCTCCTCCCTGCTCTGCAGCAGGGGGGCAGTGTTTGCAGCTGTACACATGACAGTATCGTCTTGGTTCACTTTTACTCCTTCACACAGACAACACTCTGCACTGCACAGGGGAAAGACCCAGTCACTTCTTGGTGGGAGCAGGTAAGGAGAGCAGCAGCCTGTTGACCTCCCTCAGCTGGGCGCCGAGAGTCTCTGTCGACAGGGACAGCTCCGCTATTTGAGTCTGTAGGCTCACAATGGTCTCGTTCAGCTCCTCCTCCTTCCGGCGAGAGTTGGCAGCCTGCCTGCTGTACTCCAACACCATGCATCCGCCGCCAATGAAGAAAATGATCGCCTCGCCCAGCAGCTCCGCTCCGAGCTCCGCTGCAGCCTCCTCGTTGAGCGGCTTGATGCTGGCACCCTTGAAGCCCATCATGCGCATCTTCGTTCTCATCTCAATCCAGTGATAAACTGTGAGGAAAAACACACAACAGTACTGAAAGCTAGGCTTTTCTTCTTGAACAGAAGCTTCGGATTAAGACTGGAACGTATTGGTTCAGAAATTGGTGGTGGGCCTTCCCATTGCTGGTTTCCTTTCGTCCATTCCTCCCAAAAAGGCCAGATTACTTATAGTTGTCATGTCAACAGTTTGCAGTAGCTCTTTAAGTGCTAAGTTTCTCATTTTACCAGATATTTTACTCTCGCCAATCACCTTGGGCAGTGGCAAAATGCGCCAGACACCTTTGGATCTCAGTCAACAGATTCCCCTATTTGAGCTGTGGGTCTTTGCAGCTCCTCCAGAGTTCCCATGCCCAGCCATGCAGTTTTACCCTTGCTCTTTCCATTTTTAGATGATTGCCTAAGCATTGCTTGGTATCGTTTTCTCAAGCTAATCCTGCTTTGACCTTCTCCACAATCTTATCTCTGCCCTGTCCTCTGTGTTTCGTGATCCTGTTTGTCCACTGATGTTCTCTGATAAGCCTTCACATCACAGACAGGCTCTATATTCTAATTAGGTGACTTCTGAAGGCAGATGGAGAATCAGAATAAATGGGGCCGTATTGAAATGCACAGCACACCTGTCAGATTTTCATCTGTAAAAAAAAAAAAAAAAAGTGCATTATTTCCCCTACACTACGCTTGTGTGTAAAATTCCCCCAAAACAAATTGAACTTTATGGTTCCAATGAGACAAAAATGTCTAGTGTGAATACTTTTGCAAGCACTGTAAATAAAGTGTGGCTAGTAATAATATATCCTGTTTGGTTTGGTTATCAATTGAAGCAGCTCTTTGATAGATTATCTGACAAATGAGAAGCTTAAAATAATGTTTGGTTTTAGTTTTTAAATGAGACTGAATTCTTGTGGCTGCTTCTGTCCTCTTTTTTTCGTAGCTTTATTAAACAACAGTATACAGAAATGTATACAAAATTGAACATATGCCAGGGGGTGCAATATAAAACGTTACATACATTCAAATAATTTGTAAGTAGTACAAATTGTAATTGTTTTTATAGCCTTTTTATTAAGTGATCCACTAATCAATTTTATGTAAGATAGAGTGTCATTATAGTAGTGTTTAAAATTAGGTTTTTGGCTACTGTATTTCTTCTGTCCTCTCCTCGCAGCAACTCTGTTCAATGACAAGACAAGAACCGCCCACTGTCAAGCTTGCTCGGCTCTCATTCGTCCAGCAGAAAAACTCTTGAACGTGATTGGACGATTCTTCCCCTCAACGTAAATCTCATTGGTTACGTCGGCTCCCCTTGCTGTCCCTAAACCTCCAGGTCACTGTCAGTGAACTAACAGCCGTTTGCTCGGTTACTCACGCTGCGCCGGCGGCAGACAGATGTAGGATTTAAAGAAGTCGCTCCTGCGGGCCCCAGCTTTTATACGGTTCGCCAGAGGCTTGCTCATCTGCCTCACGCCGAGGTAGAGGAGCTTGGCGATAGGGAAGGCACCGACAACCATCTTGGCGGAAACACTTCCCTTCTGGCACGGGGAGATGAGAGGCGCGGAGTGCGCAGAGGGTTACGTCATGACGTTTAAGGATCGGCTGCACGTCGACAACGGGGCGCGTTTCTTTTACAGTTTGCCGGTGGATCAACCGGTTAGAAGTCTAGACGGGGCGGTGTGGGCGGTTCAAAAATATTAACTAACAGAAAACAGACTGTGGTTTATGATATATGCTGATTTTTCTTATCGTGGCACAGGATCAAATCTGTTATTTTTATTTCGGCCACTTGGTCGAAGTGGCTCTCCTCGGTGGATCTTAACTGCGTGTGCACCGATTTCCCTTACGGGTAGCAAATGATGCGCACCTAGTACATTTTTTCACTGAAATTGATTTTTTGCTCTGCTCAATAGTACTTATTTAAAATCAAAACATCACTGTGTAAATATTTCTTCCAACAAAACCTGATTAATCCAGCCAGTTAATCAGAGAGTGAAAGCATGCGTTAAACACATAAAAGCCAGGTAACGTTTTAGCTCAGGCAAGCAGAGGTCGCCATTAAACCAGTTAATCTGAAGGATAAACTGCTTACTCATTCACTTACACCGAATGTGATTAATTTTACATTAAGGCACAATATAAACAGCCTTGGTGTTTCCTTTATATCCCACATTCAACTGGTTTGTAAAGACTTCACCTGGTCAATGTTGCCAAAATTAGAGATAATCTGTACCACATGAGGCAGAAAAACAAGTCAGTGCATTTTTCTTTTCCCAACTACTGCAAATCTTTAATATCTGGAGAAAAAAATCAGGGAAAGGCTTCAGATCGAAAACGCCGCTGCAACTGTTCTCAGGAGAACTAAAAGAGAGATTTCTTTTTAACACTTCATAGCTTCCTCCTGAACAATCCGGAGCTCCATCTCACATTGGATATGTGATCGTTCAGCATGCTCCCAACAAATCAAATCAAACTTGATTTATAAAGCGCTTTTCATACAAAATAGCATCTCAAAGTGCTTTACAGATTAAAATGACCCCACATAACCACCCCCACCTCCACCCAAGCTCCACCTGGAGAGCACCAAGGCAGCCACAGTCGAACCACCGCTCCCGGGGCAGAGGGCTCCCATAAAGGAAACACTGGAAGGAAGATTAATATAAAAGGTTAAAATATTAAAATAAAGAGTAGATTAGATTAAATAGTAAAACACTGATAAAATTTAGAATTATTTAGAGTAAAACATTGATAACATTTAATCAAGCAAAACATGCAGAGCAATTAAACAAATATTAATAAATAAATCAGTTAAAAGCTTGGTTAAAAAGGTGAGTCTTGAGCCTGCTCTTAAAAACATGAACGCTCTCTGCAGCCCTGAGGTTCTCTGGCAGCCTGTTCCAGAGGTGAGGGCCATAATAATGGAAAGACGCCTCGCCATGCGTGTGTCCTAACTTTAGGGGTGACAAGGAGACGGCTGTCAGAGGAGCGCAGAGACCGCGAAGGTTTATATGCTAGAAGCTGTTCTGAGAGATAAGAAGGCCCAAGACCATTAAGACACTTAAAAACCATTAAAATAACCTTAAAGTCGATCCTGAAATGTACGGGGAGCCAATGCAATGAGTTTAAGACCGGTGTAATGTGCTCCCGCCTCCTGGTCTTTGTCAGGACACGTGCTGCTGAATTCTGTAGAAGTTGTAAACCTGATATACTCTTTTTGGGAAGACCAGAAAGCAGGGCGTTACAGTAATCAATTCTACTGGAGATAAAAGCATCAGTGTCTCTGTGTTGGCCCGAGAGAGAATGGGGCGGACTCTGGCGATGTTCTTTAGTTGATAAAAACCTATTTTAGTGATGTTTTTAATGTGAGGAATAAAAGTCAGCTCAGAGTCAAAAATCACGCCCAGGTTCTTCACTTGTAAAGAGGGATTAAAAGACAGTGATTGTAGTTTTGGTAAAAGTTTCTCTCTCTGAGCCTCAGGACCGATGACTAAAACTTCAGTTTTGTCCTGGTTGAGCTGGAGAAAGTTTTCTGCCATCCAGGATTTGATGTCTAAAATGCAGTTAAAAAGTGCATCCATTGGCCGTGTGTCATCGGGAGACATGGAGATGTACAGCTGTGTATCATCAGCATAACTGTGAAAGTTAACTCCATGTCTTCTGATGACGCTGCCAAGAGGGAGCATATACAGGTTAAAAAGCACTGGACCTAAAATCGAACCCTGGGGCACACCATATGTGATCTTGTGGACCTTAGAGGAGCAGGTAAACTTACCATAAAAGTCCTGTCTGTGAGATAGGATTTAAACCATTTGTGAACAGCATCAGAGAGGCAAATCTGTTTTAAACGGGTTAAAAGAATAGTGTGGTCCACTGTATCGAAGGCAGCGCTTAGATCCAGTAGAACCAACACTGTCAGCCTCTGTGCATCATAGTTTAATCTAAAATCATTTAAAATCTTTAGAAGGGCCGTCTCTGTGCTGTGGTTCAACCTAAAACCAGGCTGAAATTTCTCCAGGACATTGTGAGCGTTAATAAAATCATTAAGTTGAATTAAAACAAGCTTTAATAAAACTTTGCTTAAAAACGGTAAGTTAGATACCGGTTGGAAATTGTTCAAATCAGTAAAATCTAAGTTGCTCTTCTTCAACAGGGGCCTCACTACCGCCCCTTTAAAGGCGACAGGAAAGACCCCCGTTTGAATGGAGCAATTCATCAAGGTTAAAATCACATATCTAAAAGATTAATAAAATGGCTCAAAAAAGGAAGTGGGAATTGGCTCCAAAACACATGTGGTGGGCCTCACTGAGGAGAAAACTTTATCAAGAGTCTCAGCTTCTACCAGGAGAAAACAAAACGTTTCCTCTGGTAGAGACACACATTCAGATGTACTCTGAGAAGATAAAATCTTACATCTGATGGCGTCTACCTTCCCTCTGAAGTGGTCTGAAAACTCCTCACATAGAGTGTTTGAGGGTTTTTTTTTCTGTTTATATGCAACCTGACCACCTTAAAGACCAGGCATAAAACTCTCCTTTTTGGTAAAGCTTATAGTTAGAGTGGCTTAGGTTACCCTGAAGCTATAGGCCTAGGCTAGTGAAGGTCACCCTACAGGCGCTCTCTGTTTTCTCCTCTTGTTCTCCCCGTGTATGGGCGATTATTGTTGCCATTAGCTTAACTTTTGCAACATTGAGAGTCACCCTTTGCCCTGACTAAGCCTGATCATGAACAGCACTGCCAAAGAGCAAATGAGTCAGATGGAAAAAAGGCTTCCTGTTTATTTGACGCGGTCACTTTCTCAATCATATAGCGACAACTCTTCTCAATTTAGTCTCTCCCTTTTAAGGGCTGCAGCAGCTCGGAAAGACACGTGAAGCACTTTACTGCTGCTCTTATCTCTGAGTGCTTCATACTGAAATACCCAGTATTTCATTAAAACGGCTCATCCGGCTCAGTTTTAAGCTGGAATGTTGGACACTAAATTTAGTTATTTAGGCTATTCATTCATAAATATAGTTTCAAAGTAAATATTTCATTGTAAACTATATCTATAGTTTACAAATAAAATATTTAGCTTGCAAGCTAAATATTTTATTTGTAAACTTTATATTTAGCATGCAAACTAAATATTTACTTTGAAACTATATTTATAAATGAATAGCCTAAATAACTAAATTTAGTCAACAAGCTAAATATGTAGCTTGCAAGCTAAATATATCATTGCAAACTATACATTTAGGTTGCAAATTTTTTTTTAAACTATATATTTAGCATGCAAACTAAATATTTAGCTTGCAAGATAAATTTTTAGTTTGAAACTATGATATTTATAAATGAAAAGCCTAAATTACATGGATGTACATATGACTTTGAAATATGAACCCCCATTTATTTATCTTATGATAGGCTAAATAACCAAAATTATTGTTATTAACTTTTGACTGTGTAACTTTACAAATGGCACCCCATAAATAACAGGGTTCAAGTGGTGTTCTACAGGCTACAACTTGATTTTATTTTTTGTAAGATTACATTCCAATTTAGAGGCATATAGTGGCTAACATCCGACTTTCATGTTTTGGCATTTAAACATTTTTTCCTCATCTGTTTCCACAATGCATTCCCATCTGCAGAAACAAATACTGTGCATAATTCCTTAGATTGTCCTTCTTTCTTTATGTTTTTATTCCAAGCATTTTAATCTTCTAAAATGAATCTTTTTTTTTCTGTGTATTATTATTTTTCTTAAAATAATCAACAATTTATATGTTGCTTAACTCTTTTCACCGATGGCACATGCAAAAATAAACTGCAGTTCAAGCACTAGCCTATTTGAAGCTTTCATAATTTATTTTGCTGCATCGACATATGAAAAGCGCCCAAAAGGGGGAACATAATAATAATTATGGCTTTTTTGTTTTCGTGGATTGTTGCGCTTCGCCGGCTTCATAGAGTAAAAAACGCGGCGCAGCCTCACCTGGGCCAGCTGCGGCACAAACACCTGGTTCGTGTTACTCAGGCGCAGAAGAAGAGGGGAGGGAGGGGGGGGTTGGACTCTGCGCCAAAATAAGTCGCGTCTGTGCGCAGCAATGACTGCATGTCTGGAGCCACAGCAGCAAGAGCCGATTTCAGGAGGAGACAGGAGTCTGTGGAGGGAGCCCGGATTTCCTTTCTGACTCGGAACAAAGGAAAAAGAAAAGTTTTCTCTGAAGATCTTGAGGTAGGAAACGCCTTTAGTTTCCAACGGAGCGCAAAAAAAAAAAAAAAATACTTGGCCAGGTAAACCTGAAGTCTGTCTTTTATTCGATCGGGTCTGTTTATCAGCTACGCTTGTGGACTATTCGGCTAAGTTGTGCTGTTTTGGTAATCTTTTCCTTTACTTCTTCGTGGTTTATCCTCGCTCTTTTTCATGAGGAGGAGCTTATTGTTCCCCACATGATTTTACCAACAGAGCCAGACATATTTCTCAGTCTTCAACCACAGAAAACTTCTCATCTCCTGGCTCAGGCAGAAAGACACAGTATGTTTCTATTTCATGTGTTGTTTCCTTTTTCTTTTTTTTTTTTTTATCGTCGCCATTTTATCACCTGAGTGAATTCATTGTCTTTAACCTTCTCCATGAATTAAAACTCAAATTTTAAACCTGCCCTTCTAGACACACGTGATTTGCATCAAACTCCACGAACATTCCTGTCGGAGCAGGACTTTAAATGGAAGCTCTCCAGCTTCTTCTCTCTTTAATTGCTTTCCTGTCAAGAACCAGCTGGGCTACATTGTGGAGCACTTGCTGCAACCTGCTGCCAAACAAATTCGCAACAAAACCCTATAATCACGGCCTGCCTCCGACATTAACTTCATGCGTGTACAAACCTGCAGACACCGGGCTCTTCTTGGAATCAAATGGGGCACCGCTTTCCCAACCACAGCTTGTGCATGACGACACTGATTGGGTGCATAGATTGCCAACGATGTTGTGGAGAACCTAGAGATTCCTGAACCACATGCTGCTTGGAAGGGACCCAAGAGGTGAAGTGGAAAAGTGGCACACAGGGTGACGGGTCAAAAGGGCAGAATGCAGGAATGTTTTGATAAGAGACATCACCCTGGAAATCTAACTCCTCTCCATAGTTTTGTGTTTTATTGTGTTTGTGTGTTTGGTTTTTATCCGTAGCTTGAGAGGATCAGTCCACCAGCATTTGTTTAGAATCTTTTCAAATGACAGTTGCTGTTATGAATGTGTTTCTATGACTAAGTCGAGGTGGTATAAAAAGAAATGATGGGTGGAGTTTTTTTTTTTTTTTTTTTTTTGTACCTGTGTGTGTGTGTGGTTCTCAGGAGCTGCTGTTTGTATAATAGAAATGCACACAAAAAAACAACCCGAAACTAAATCGTTTGGTTGTCGTTTTTGACAACATGAGCTAATCGTTGTTTTTATCGGGAATACTCTTGCATAAAACGGGTCTTGGATGCATCACGGCCCGGTCACTGCTACACAGAATTCCTGTAACTTTATGCAACAGCAACGTAATACTTCCAACTACAGTTTGCACGATTACACATTGCCTTATGAAATGCATATTTGCCTATTATTGCACAAAAACAGATGACAAACCTCCATTTTATGCGTTTTTTTTTCCTTTAATGCGCAACAAAATAATTTGCGTAGAAGGAGGGAAATGCATATGTAATCACCCTTCTTTACTCTGATACCCAGAAAATAAAAATAAATGCAGCCAATTGCCTTCAGAAGTCACCCAATTGGAAAATAAAGTCTACCTGTTTTTACCTTTTAATATCAGCAAAAAGGGCCTCGGAGATTTTTTGAGGTTTGTGGAAAATTTCAAAGTGGACCCACGGAAACTTAGGAGGAGCTGCAGAGACACACTGCTCAGCTGGAAGAACTTGATGACCGGTCAACTATTACCTGTGCCAACCACAAATCTGGTCCTTATGGAAGAGAGGCAAGAACAGAGTCATTAGATGTGACGTTTAAAGTTTTCCACAAGCCATGTGGGAACAAATCTGAAAGTCTTCTGGTTAGGTAAGATACTTCGTGTTTGTGGCTACATGCAAGGTGGTGGTGGCGGCGGCAGCATGTTGCAGTTGGTTTACTTTTGTTTAGCAGGGACTGGGAAGCTGCTCATAGTTGGTGACGAGATAGATTGAGGTAAATGCAAGACAATACCGGAAGAAAACCTGTTTGAGGCTGCATGAGACTTGACTTGACTGAAGGTTGCGCTTCCAGGAGGCCAGTGGCCCAAAACCTGAAGAGCCACAGTCGGGATTCAAACCCAGGATCTTCTCTCTGCCAGACAGCAGCGCTAATAACCGATGAGCCTAATGGAAGTGTTTCATGGTCAAGTCAAAACCCAAGCCTAAATCCAATTAAGAATCTGTGGCAACACATGGTCTCCATCCATTCTGATTAAGCCTGAGCTGATCTTCAAAGATTGAGCAGAATTTTATTCTCCAGATGTAGAATGTTGACTTTGTGGATGTGGAAACATCGACTGAAGGGAGCTGATCAGAAATGCACAGCATAATTTTCAGATTTTCACCTATAAAAAAACCCAACAACTCCTACATGTTCTCTGTTGGTATGTCACGGAAGGACGAATAAAACATGTGGGTTTGTGGTTTTTAATGTGACAAGCTGTTAGAATGTTCAGGCAGTAGGACTAATTTGTAAGTCGCCCTAAGGCTGAGTCAACATTACGTCACATGTTGGCCTAACCTGTTAGTTATACCAAATCAGCTCGTGAGAAAGCGGTTGGACATTTTATTTTAATACCAAGCGTTACGTTTCTTTTTTTTTTTTTTTGTATCTGTGTGTGTGGTTCTCAGGAGCTGCTGTCTGTATAAAAGAAATGCACAAAAAAAAGAAGAAACTAAATCGTTTGGTTGTCGTTTTGACAACATCTAAACCTGCACATTTGAGCTGGTTCTGTTATCCACTACAAGTTTGAAGTTTACAGACGGCAAACAATTAGACTCAAAAACGAGTAAATCACAAAGGCTGGATCAGATTTTCCTTTAATCCTCCCTCTTTTACCAAAGTCCCGGCGGTGACAAAGCCAGAAAGGTCAGGAGGAAGGATATAAAAGAGGAACAGACAATGGGGGAAAGAGGACATTGAGGACATGAATGAACGCCTGGAAGAGAAATAAGAGTTCAGAAGAAAGTGTACAGTGTTCACTTCTAGAAGGACAAGAACGGGAATAATGAGGGAGTACGTGCAAAGTCGACAGACACACCCCAGCGATTTTTAGTTTTTAATATCGTCTTTGCTCTCCAGAGTTTTCCTTTTTTATATTAAGACAAAAGTTCCAAGAGTTTTCCCAGGGAGAGCTAGTTTATCTTTTCATCTTGTGGTTTCAAGGTTGGCTTCCTCACTCGTTTGTCACGAGTTAAAACTGCAAACCAAAAGGATATTGCGATGTAATTGCTGGGAAGCAACGAGAAAGAGGCTGATTATGAGGTTTTCCACAAAGGCTCTTTGAGGAAACTGAAGTAGGGTGGTGATCCAGGAATAGAGGACTTCACTCCAGGATTGGTGGCTTTAGACGTTCAGCCGATCTGTGTTTTGAGCACGCTTTTCCCTGCTCTCTGTTACTGAATATTAAGGTTAGTTCAGACATAATAAATGTGTTGCTGCAGAGACGGAGGGAAAAAATCGGACACAGATTGTAAGGATTAACAGAGAAAGGATAGAGGGCGAGGTGTCGTGTCATCATAACCCCATAATATCAATAAACGAATGGCAACAACACAAGATGTGATAGGAGATGGTTCAAGACAAGTTTATTTACATTTCTCCAATTTCAGACTTTAAATTTGGGGTTGGACTAATAACAAACAAAAAGGCTGAAATCATTTCTTCACCAGATGCAGAACTAAAAATGTAGTGTTTTATTTTTTGTGTGGACTGGTTGTGTGCCAGTTACACAAACAAAGACGGAGAGTTTGGCAAGCAGGCAAAAGGTTGGGTGAATGATTCGCAGGACGGCGAGGGGAGGGTTCAAGGTTGACCTTTGTTCGTTGTGAGAGTCTTTCTACATGAGCTGTTCCTGAAAGAGATAACAGTTGGAGGCTGTGTTTTAGGAAAGTGCCTCATAGGGAGGCGGAACAAGGAATGCAAGGCTGGAAACGGGCCCGACGGAGGCACAACGATTCCCTCCCACAGTCCAACGCAGCCAGGAAAGATTCAAGAGGGTGTGACATTCACATACTGTGAAACTGCTCTTTATGGTTTGTTTTGTCCACTTTTCTCAATTGTTTTTATTTAATCCCGCTCAACTACGCAAAGTTTTTACGGAATAGCTGTTTGGAAAAGCCTTTGTTGCTAAAGTATCTGTTTGACAGACAAGTCGGTGGGATTTTTTGAGGTAATCTTAGTTTAATCTAAAGATACCGGAATAAACGGTGTCTTTCCGACTGGAAACAAAGTGGTTGAAGGATCAAAATGAAAATGGGTACAAGACAACATTTTCTATTACTCAGACCTCTAATTGTAATGGCATTATTAAGTTATGGGATGCCATTTGTGTCCATTTTATTTATTCATTTATAAATGTCCTAGTTTCAAATCAATATTTAGTTGGCACGCTAAATATTAATTTTAGAAGCTATATTTTTAATTTACAATTACATATTTAAGAAGCTAAATATTTAGTTTACAAGATACATATTTAGCTAGATAAATATTTAGTTTACGATTAAATATTTAAGAAGCTAAATAATTGGTTTACAAGAAATATTTAGCTAATTATTTAGTTTACAATTAAATATTTAAGAAGCTAAAAAATTAGTTTACAAGACATATTTAGCTAAATAAATATTTAGTTTACAATTAAATATTTAAGAAGCTAAATAATTAGTTTACAAGATAAATATTTAGCTAGATAAATATTTAGTTTAGAGCTAAATATTTAGCTAGCCAGCTAAATAGGTTAGTACAAATAATTAGCCTCGATCTAAGCATTTATCTCGGAGCTAAATATTTTGCTGATCGATCGATCTTTATTGTCCCCTTAGGTAAATTCCTTTTTACATGCACTGTCAGGACATATAAGTATAATTAAGTCACAAACAATTGATCGCAAAATAACATACATGCGAATTTACTTGTCAATAAGTGGAAGTGGACTACCAAAATAAAAGCATGGTCTTGCAAACCTCTATATAAACCGCTGGCGAGACGGAATGTCACGTCTTTATTATTGTTTATTTTTGTCTCAACATGTTCAACATTTCAGCTTAAAAAGTGCGATGAGCTGTTTTAACGCCGATACAAATGTTTGCCTATGGATTTACAGCAACAGTGACTTCACCGGCAACAGGAGTTTACATAGAGGTTTGCGGGACTCAGGTTTTTTTCTGATAGTCCGCTTTCACTTCTCGGCAAGTGAATTTGCATATTAACTAAATGTTAAGTTTGAAGCTAAATATTTAGCTAACCAGTTTTTATTCTCTGTGGTGTAGATTCAACAAGATGTGGGAAATGTTCTTAAGAGATGTTGGTCCGTTTTGACATGATGGCCTCACACAGTTGCGCCAGATTTGTCGGCTGGACATCCACGATGCAAATCTCCCGATCCACCACATTCCAAAAGTGCTCTGTTGGATTGAGATCTGGTGACTGTCGCATCCATTGGAGTACACCGACCTCAGTCATGTTCAAGAAACCAGTTTGAGATCGTCTGAGTTTTGTGACACGGCTCACTGTTCTAGTGGAAGTAGCATTTAGAAGACGGGTACACTGGGGTCATAAAGGGATGGACATGATGGCCAGCTAGAGTACTCCAGTAAAATTATCAATTGGTACTAAGGGGCCAAAAATGTGCCAAGGAAATGTCCCCGTGGCATCTACGCCAACACCAATCTGAACCATTGGTACAAGACAGGATGGATCCATGCCTCCATGTTTACACCAAATTTTGACCCAACTGTTTAAATTAATCAGTTTAATCGAGGTTCCACAGACCAGAGAATGTGTTTTTTGTTTTGTTTTTTTGACAAACTTGCAAATTGCAGCCTCTGTTTCCTGTAGTTGGCAAACAGGAGTGGCTCATATGTTTCAAGGTTTGACGTGTTGCACTTCCGGAGATGGCATTCTGCAGACATCTTAGTTGAGTTATTTGAGGTATAGTTGCCTGTTCTCTCACATCAACAAGGCATTTTTATCCAAAACCTGTGCCAGTGTGTTGGCATGGCAATCCCAGTTGATCAACAGTTCCTAAAATATACACACACAAAAAACCATGCAACGGTCCCTTAAAACTCCTTTCTTCACCATTTTGATTCCCAGTTTGAACCTCCGTAATCGCATCCACTGCATCTAAATTCGTAAACGCTCTGAGTTGATGCGGTATGATTGGCTGATTAGTTGTTTTTTGTCAACAAGCAATAAAAGGGTGTTCCTAATAAAGTGTTTGGTGAATGTATAACTATATTACTCAGGATTGTGATATTATGCAGTTTTTTTGTGATGCCTTCATTCAGGATTTTCTAGAAACTTTCCATTTTCCACATGGATCATTTATGTACTCTAGTATCGACGGATTTTTTTCCTTCCCTCCAGTCCAGACAAACTCGCATGCTTGCAGCGTCTGTAGCCATTTATTTGTCATCCGCATGACGAGCTGCATGTTGCACCTGTCTGAAACTGGCGATCAGACAGGCCAGTCAAGAATGTATGAGGTTTACCCGGGACACCAGCAGCTCTGACTAAACTATGAGTCAGGAAGATAAACTTGCCAGTGAAACCAGCTTCCTTCGTATTGTCTCGCCTTGTTTTTCACTCCTTGTTTTAGCCAAGTTGCTGCAGGAGGTGACAGATCTGGGAGTGTAAGGCAGGAGAGAAAGGGAAGGGCTGAACACTAAAAGATGAAGCAAGACATTAGTCAGTGCAGCCATCGTCAAAGTAACAGAAAAAAACTCGCACATCAGAGGCGCAAATCGATGCATTTAGCAGGAAATTACCTGTAAAATGTCAGTAACTGCACATTGATCACTTGTTTTCTTTTTCAGAAGAGGAGCCCCCGCTGCTTCAAACCATGAGCTCACAGACGAGTTTCGGGAACTTTCTGTGTGAGTTTTTCACAAACCTTTTAAATGTGTATTTTCTGCTCAGCTGTGTATTTGTGCACCTAGCAGTGATAATCCTGCCCTAATGGTCTGCTTATTCATCTGGTTTGTATTCAGTCCAGACCATAGACAATGACCTGAGTGCATCACTTGCAGTAGCGGATGAGTTATCCAAAGAATTTAGCTCCATGCTTCACGACACCTCCTCCAACGACAACCCAACAACTGAATATAAGGTATGCCGGACATTTCAACCACAGAACTCAAGCAAACAGAACGTTTCTGGCGTTCTGCTGAACCGGTACACCGTGTCCCGAGCACACTATGCCTTCAGGGTTTTCCAACAGACACGAAACCTGTGTTTGCCTCAGTCTACCTCTTTATATTTCTAGATGAACTGGTTTGCAGTAAGCAAAAGAAAATTACCTTTCAAATGTTCCCCAACCCTGCGACCCTGTTATAGAAAAACAACAAAGCCGGTGTTGGATTATGCAGAAATGAATAGACATTCTTATTATAATGCTAAAATGATAACCCTTTTCCTTTTTTCTCCTAATTTAATTAAACTTAATTTAATTGGCTAAATACCCGAATATTTAACTTTAAAAAAAAATAACTTTTACACATTTTCTTAGTGTTTGGTAGAAGTGTCTCCTCAAACCAAATCAAACTTTTTACTTTTTTTTTCTTATACGTCTCATAATGGCTTGCTGGAATTTTGGCCCATTCCTCTTGACAGAACTGGGTTTTTTGCAGAGCTTGCAAATGGCCATGCTGAAACACCAAAAAAAAACCAGGACTTTATTGCCCTATTCCCACTTTGTAGCGAATTTGGAGGTATGCTAGGTTTTAACCCAGCATTTCCACAAGATGCCCTCCATGTTTTGTGAAATGGACCGCACCCTTTAAAACGGCCACAAAACATGATTCTGCCACCACCGTACTTTAGTTTAGGAATGATGTATTTGGACTTTCTCCTATCCCCCAGTATGTATTGGTGGTCATTGTGGCAAAACCAGGGGTCGGGTTAACCGAATATTTTCCATATTTGACAATTTTATTTTTTAGAACGGTGACGGAAAAATCCGAAGGCCGTTCGTCATTTTTAAGGGATTAGCTACAATTCATACCCCTGACCACTTGATCCAGACATGCAGATATGTTCAACTTTCCGCAAGAAGTCTAGGTAACTAAATCAATTAAATGAGTGCACGTTGGTGTCATCTCGGACCTGCAGTCTGACCTGTAGTCCAGTGGTCCCCAACCTTTTTTTCGCCACGGACCGGTTTAATATCAGACACTATTTTCACGGACCAGCCTTTAAGGTGTGGCGGATAAATGATAACGGACCGTATAAAGACAGGTTATTTTTGAAAATATAACAATAGACGTAAATCCAATGTGTATTCGCAGCTTTATTAACAGCGTCCTCCTAACATCGAGCAGACAACATAACACGAGTAACACTCAGCCCCCTAACGCTCTCTGGTCGCCATGGTAACATTTAAACATACCTTTAATAATTCAAGATTTACCACAAAAACAAATACAAAGTGCATGAAAAATCTAACTCACCACAACGCTGGATCAGTGAGAGCCTTGGGCCTTTTCCCCTTTCCAAAGAAACGACGGAGAGGCATTTGTTTTTTTTATCCATCTAGCTAGCTTGTTGGATTAATTTTAGCCGTAACTATCACGTGACCGATACAAGCCTCTTGACGTGTCAAGACTGAGCTATGTAACTGGGATATCCGGTCGTTTTTCAAAAATAAAACGGCGGTCACACTCGAATCATAAAAAAAAAAAAAAACGGAAATACTGGAAGTTATTTATTCTTTCTGTGTGGCTCGCGGCCCGGTACCACATGACCCACGGCTCGGTACCGGTCCTCGACCCGGGGGTTGGGGACAGGGGTGTCAAAAGTATTCACGTTCAATACTCAAGTAGAAGTATAGATACTAGGGTTTAAAAAGACTTCCGTAGAAGCTGAAGTATCACGTCATGTTTTTTACTCAAGTTAAACTAAAAAAATACTGGATTCAAAACTACTTAAAGTATAAAAGTAAAAGTAATGTAATTCAGAAAATGACATTAAAAAAATTAAGCTTAAGCCACCCCCACCCCCCAAAAAAACAATTTACTTAAGGCCATAATGATTATAATGTTATATAAAAATTTTAATATTGAAACATTTGAGATACACTAGGCTACCTGTTTCAGCTGCATATATGTCCATTAAAATGTATTCATTTTAGTGCAATGCAATTACATTAAACAACCATATAAAAAAGGGCTGTCTGCTGAAGGAGGAGCAGCTGCTCTCTGTCTCTCTCCAGATCCATTCACTTTATTTTATTTTCTGTTTGCTTTTCTTATTTTCTTTTCTTAACTTTTTCTTAGTTACTTTATCTACTCAGCCCCTGGAGTTTCTGTATTAGACCAGATCTCTTCTTGGATTACTTTTTTATGGACTTATCAACATGGTTTTTTGCTCAGCTGAGGATTTTGAAAAACTGCTCCACAGAATTGAGGGCATTGAAACGAAGCTACGTCGTCTGGAAATTAATTTTGATCTCCACGCTGATTATGGACAAAATGACACAACTTTACCGTTGAATACAAACAGGGAACAGCCTATCAGCCCGGTCTGATCTTGTTCAAATAGTGAACTCATCACTGCTATCAGGTGTCTTCCCTCAGGCTTTAAAAACAGCAGTTATTAAACCACTGCTAAAGAAGAAAAATCTGGACAACACGTTAATGCAGAACTACAGGCCAATCTCTAATCTCCCATTCATCAGTAAGATTATTGAAAAAGCTGTTTCAGCAGTTAAATGGCTTCATAACAACGACAAACCGTTTTGATGCTTTTCAGTCTGGTTTCCGCGCTCACCACAGCACCGAGACTGCCCTCGTCAAAGTATTCAATGACATCCGCATAAATACAGACTGTGGAAGAACCACAGTGATGGTTCTGTTGGACCTCAGTGCAGCATTTGACACTGTTGATCATGATATTTTATTGGAACGACTGGAGAGCTGGGTCGGACTCTCTGGTACAGTACTTGGCTGGTTCGAGTCTTACCTAAAGAACAGGGACTTCTATGTTTCAATAGGAAACTTTTCATCAGAACGAACAGAAATCACATGTGGGGTGCCCCAGGGCTCCATCCTGGGGCCCCTCTTATTTAATATCTACATGCTCCCACTAGGCAAGATTATAGCAACCAATAACATTAGCTACCATAACTACGCAGATGACACTCAGCTCTACATTACAATGTCACCAGGTGACTCTGAACCCATTCAAACCCTAAATCAATGCATCGACCAAATAAATGGATGGATGTGCCATAACTTTCTCCAGCTGAATAGAAACAAAACTGAAGTGATTATTTTTGGACCCAAGGAGGAACGATCAACAGTCAGCACACAGCTTCAATTAATACAGCTAGAAACTACTGATCAGGTTCGAAACCTAGGTGTAGTAATGGACTCAGACCTGAACCTCCAGGGTCACATAAAGGCAATAACAAGGTCAGCCTTCTATCACCTGAAGAACATTTCTAGAATTAAAGGACTGATGTTGCAACAGGACCTAGAAAAACTCATCCATGCGTTTATCTTTAGTTGGATTGATTACTGCAACAGCATCTTCACAGGTCTGCCTAAAAAGTCAATCAGACAGCTGCAGCTGATCCAGAACGCTGCCGCTCGTGTTCCTCACTAGAACCAGGAAAGTAGATCACATCGCCTCAGTTCTAAAGTCCTTACACTGGCTCCCTGTAGCTCAGAGAATAGACTTTAAAATACTTTTACTAGTTTATAAATCATTACATGGCTTAGCACCAAAATATGTTGAAGACCTGTTGTCATGGTACCAACCACCAAGACCACTCAGGTCCTCCAACTCTAGCCTACTAAACATCCCTAGACTCAGAACTAAACATGGAGAAGCAGCTTTCACTTTTTATGCTCCCCTTATCTGGAACAGACTTCCTGACGAGTGTAGAGCTGCTGAAACTCTGAACTGCTTTAAATCGAGACTAAAAACCCATCTGTTTAGAATTGCCTTTGAGTAAATGCTTGATGTTATATGTATGAAATGTGTTCATGCTCTCTTGCTTTTTTTATTTTTCTCTTGCTTTATTGTGTATCATGTGTAATGTGTGTTTCTTTTATGTGTTTTTTTTTTAAATCACCAAATCATGTAAAGCACCTTGAATTACCCTGCTGTTGAAAGTGTGCTATACAAATAAAATTGCCTTGCCTTGCCTATGTGGACTACTGAGCATTAATACTGGAGTGGAAGATATGATTACTTGTTGCCTATAAATATTGTGATGCTGCATTTGCCTGAGTCTGCACTACTGACATCTTTGAACTCGGCAACATACGTCTTCTTTGTCCTGGCTGGACTGTGCGGTCAGCTACACACACACACACACACGCACGTCTTACTATCCTTGTGTTGACATTGTATTGACTTCCATTGATTTTCCTATGCCTAACCCAGACACTTTCCCTAAACCTAACCATTACTGATACATGCCTAACCCTAACCTTAACCAAAACCTAATTCACACCATACCTCTAAACCTAACTAGTAGAGTTTAATAGCTTGTTAAACATTGTGGGGACCAGGCAAAATGTCCTCACAACTACAGATGTCCACACAAGGGTGGTGGGCTGTCAAAGGTTGGTCCTCACAAGTATAGCTATACATGTACACACACACAAGAAAATCGCAATTTTTAAGTCATAAGGTGTGACCAACACACAGTTTGATTTCTTTTTATATTTTGTTTTTATTTTTAATTAGTGTACCATCCATTTTTGGATAGGTTTTGTTGTGTTTTAAAAAAAAATAAAAGACTACATGAAACATGAGCAACGAAGCTATTTTAAAAATGTAAGGAGTAGAAGTAAAAAGTAAACCAATAGATAATTACTTCAGTGAAATATAAATACCCAAAATGTCTACTTAAGTAAGGTAACGATGTATTTGTACTTCTTTACTTGACACCTTTGGTTGGGGACCCCTGCTGTAGTCGATACATCTCGCCAACCGGGCACTGACAGCACGTTGAAGAGTTATGGAGGCTTTGGAGCGCAACTGTGACTGGTACTCCAAAAAGCTCCCAGTGTTGTGCCAACCACCGATGCTGCGGGATTTCCTCCCGCTTGAGCGATAGCTTGCAGGTCAGGAAAAGTCTCGCTCAGAGACTCTTTCCGACTTCTGATCACTTCAGTTGGAGAAATGTTCACCGATTTCAAAACTTTGGCCGAAGTGAGGCAGCGAAACATCTAAACCCCCATGAGAAGTCATCTGTCCGAGCCAAAAAATCCCTAACCTCATGACGATAAGCTCTGCAGCGATCCTACTTGAGACATTTGATACAAAATTAACCTTGACTGGGGAATATTTATTTACTCTAAATGTATAAATCATGTTAAAATCGTATTAAATCTACATTTTTTTACTTCTTTTCTAGACTAGTTCCATAATCTCCAGAGACAAACCTCAGTCGTACGAGCCTTCCAGCTCCACATATTCGTCAAGCAGCACCAATGGCACCTCCAGCTCCAAACCCCACTCTGCAGGCCCTACTTATTCCACCAGTGACTCGGTTATCTCCAGCAGCAGGAATGCTCAATCATCCCCTGTCCTCTCCAACAGCCCCCACTCGTCTCCAAAGATGCACCGAGAGATGCACAATACACATCGGCGAACCGGATCGGACGGCTACATGTTTACGCCGCAGAGCCCCAAACAGCCGCCCCGCTCCGCCAGGCCCGACTCCCCTTCTTATTTCGAGAGGAGTCCGCAAGGCCTGATTAGTCACAGAGAAAGAACCCAACCTTCGGGCCGGACAGCCGGTTCCTTGGGTTCTATGGACCAGCCACCTCGCTTGGCTTCACATCAGCTGTCCCAAAATCTGCTGACCCCGTATGACAACAACCAGATGGGCCGCAGGTCCCCTCAGCCAGATAGAGGATCTGCTCCAGGGTTTCATAGAGCTCGCTCTCCTCTGTCTCTCAACGCTCAAACATCCAGCACCCTTCCTCGAAATTTTACCCCATTCACTCAAGCTGGTAAGAAGATTTCTTCTTTTGAAAAAATAATATATTTCCATTTACTTCCTTGTATTTCTTTGCCATATCATTTTTAATCTGTTTCCACAGAAGAGTCTGGGAAAAAGCAAATAAATCCAGGCAAGTGGAACGAAACAGATCTGGACGTGTCCTACGAGAGGAAACCTCACCACAGTTATGACAGTACGGTGATTTTTTTTTTTTGTTTGTTTGTTTTTTAATGTTTGGCTTCGATTTTTTTCATAGAATCAGTTTCCTTCTGTGCTGACACTGGCCCCTATTCTCTTTTAGCGTGACCTTTTTTTTTCCCTTGCTGCAGAGACGGAGTGGCTTCGATCATCCGCTCCAAACAGCAACTGGCGGGAAACCAACCTTGATGGTCCTCCTGCTCCTGCCTTGAGCCCTAAAAAGGTGGGAGTTTTTCCACTGAAAGGCAATGTCCCCCTTAGTTTTCAGACTGGTGAGGGGGACGGCTAGCAGGTTTTGACATGAGGATCGCAGGTTGCGTGAGGCAAGCATGAAGCAACCTCTGCTGACTGATCCCCACCCTGGCTTACCAAACTAAAGTCAGTAACTAAAACAACCCTCCGCCAGGGTCTCTTCTACGGTTTACTTTAGCCTTTTTTACTTTCTTGAAAATGCTTTTTTTGCAGTGTGGTGTTGTTTATCTCTCTTACTGAGTCCATTAGCCAAAAATCCATAACCTCATGACGATAAGATCTGCAGCGATCCTACTTGAGACATTTGATATAAAATTAACCTTGACTGAGGAATATTTATTTACTCTAAATATATAAATAATGTTAAAATTGTAATAAATCTACAATTTTTTCTTCTTTTTTAGACTAGTCCTCAGCAGCGTAGAGTGCTGTCTTAACTTTTTTTTTAAAAAGAAAGTATTTTATTAATTCATAATTAATAATTTAATAAACTATTAGATTAAAAAATATATATATATAGTTAATATATATATATTTAATATACAAATTAAATTTATAACTATTTATATTTTATTTTTTAACAAAAATAAACAAAGAACAAGAGGAGGAAAATTCCATCTGGTGGCCATATTAACACATAACCACATGACGCAGTGGGACAGAGTTAAATCAATGATCAGAAATAAAATGTATAACTTAAAATGAAACCGAACACATATCTGCAGAAGAGATTTAAAACATTAAATCAACTTCTGTCCACCTTTCTCTGTGCACGCAGCTTCTAAACATTCAAAATAAAAAGTGTTTAAACAAGCTGTGCTGTATGAGTGGACTTGTTCGCGCAAAAAAAACAACAAAGTGACAACAAAAATGTTCTAAAAAACTTATAACGCTCATCTAAAACTGCTTCACGAAATAACAAATAATTATAAATAACAGGTTGCTGGACACTTCGACATTTGACTACTTTCACGCAGAAAACAGTATTAAATCACGGCAGCAAAGAGCTACCGAAGCCCAGGAGGCACAAATAAGGCAGAGGGTAGAAAGGTAATTCCTAAAATCAAAATCAATAAAACAGCAAAATAATATATAGCTCAATGAGATAAAAGTCACCAATACTCAATATAACATGAGTTATAGCTAATAATTAATAAAGTGCATTTTTAACTCTGTTCCACTTACACAAACTTAGGTGATGCTTTTATTTAGTGACTTTTAGGACAAGTGATAGCTACTTTCCTTACAAGGGAGCTGGCAGCACTGGAGTGTGGCTAAAGCAGTTCCTGGCTGAAATGTCTCCCAAAATAAAGATTTTCATTTTGTACTTGACAATTTAACAATGTCCAAAGCTCTGACTGCTTTTTGCAGGTGTGGAAATTTTCAGAACCTACTATTGTAACAAGTATTTCTCCCTTTTTTTTTTCTTTTCTTTTTTTTACTTCTCAGGATCCTCGCTCGGTTTCCCATCAGGGTTCCTACGGCTCTTTGCCTCGCGGTGCCCGTATAGCCGTTCCACCAGACGCTCCACCCTCAGGACACGCCCCTTACAGCCCCCAGCCCATCATCAACCGCGTCAATATGCCTCCCCCGCCCTCCCTGCGCCGCCAAAGTAAGCAGATACCAGTCTCTGTCATCTTGCGCCTCCAATATCCCCAATACGGACAAGCGCCGAACCTCCAAAATCAAACCGTGGAGGGACAAGGAGACATGCTGCATTACCGCCTGCCTGAAGCTGCTCCGAGGAAATTCTTCCAGTCGGCTGGTTACCACCCGCAGCATCATCCACCTGAGCTGAGACAACCAGCCGTTTATAGCGATGGTAAAACACCTGTGCATGTAGAGAAAGTGTATGAAATGTGCTTAATCTTTGTGATATAAATGTGGGTTGTGTTTGCAGCTCTACACGCAGGGGATGTAGATGCCGAAATAGAGCGCCTGGACTATCTTCATCACAACCCGCCATCTTTGGAGAATCCTGCCATGCCAGGGGTCGGTGGGGAGGCCGAACAAGTCGTGACTCCTGCTCCTCGGCCCCTGAGCCCCACCAGGCTGCAACCGGTTGTGGCCCCCGAGGTCCAGAACCGCGAGATCCCAGATCGGGAGGAGCTGCTCCGCATCAGGGCCGAAATCCCCCGGGCGCTGAAGAGACGGGGGTCTGTGGATGTTTCCAAACCCCTGAAGAAGGCCTCGCATTACCAGCCAAACCAGTATAAGACCGTCATCCACAAGCTTTTTCACAAGGCAGCTCGCCGCCAGAAGGGGGAGAAAGGTAGTGACAGCTCCTCTGATGGGGAGGAACCCGCCCTGCCTCCAGCTACTCCACCTCCAAGGATTCCGGAGGACGAAAAAGTAAGGTCCTGTTCCCAATCAGGAAGAAATATATCAGTGAAGGCACCAGAGCTACAGTAGCGGTAGATAAACTGTATGTTAATGGGCAGCTGTTCAGGGACCCCCAGCTTACTCCTTGGCTTTATTAGTCATGTGACACTGGTCATGATAAGAGTTGTTTTATCAGTCAACTATAATCTAATGTTAGCACAGCTCTGTAAAGTTGTTTACATTACTCCATGTGGGCGGGGCCAGGGCTAAGCACTGGGATACTGGCTCTTTTCTTTTCTGATCTAAACATGTCTATCACCAAATGTCTTTGTCACTCCTTTTTTCTTCTTTTATCACTCACACACACAGAATTTTTTCATAACATAACTATTTCTTTCTCTCTCACACCTTCACAACTTTCTTCTATTTCTCTCTTTCTTATATTCTTTTGGATTTTCAATCAGGCAACCCCAAGCACAAACTAATAATACACCTGTGTTAATCAGTTTCTATGGTGATATGGACTTTACAACTTTTGTCTCAAAACTATGGCTACTCTAAGGTTTGTCACGTGGAATATTCATGGAGCTGGCACCAGGGAGAAAAGAGTTAAGATTCTTAACCAGCTTAAAAGATTGAAGGCAGATGTCGTCTTATTACAAGAAACCCATAAATCTACCTCAGCTGCAGATGATCTTAAATCCTCTGAGTTTCCTAATGTGTTTTCTGCATGCTATAGCTCTAGACAAAGGGGAGTAGCAATATTAATAAATAAAAATGTTAATTTTACAGTAATGGATACAGTTACAGATCCAGAGGGTAGATTTATTATAGTAAAACTATCTATACATAACCAAAAGTTATGTATTGTCAGTATATATGGTCCAAATGTTGATGACCCCTCATTCTTTCATTCCTTCTTCTCGGTGCTCCTTGAACACATGGATTGCTCACTTCTTCTTGGGGGCGACCTCAACTTTGGTTTAAATAAAGAAATAGAAAGGCTCAGCACAGCAGGGACTCAGCGCAGCTGGGAATCTATCGATATAGTCAAACAGTACATGAGCGATTATGGACTTAGTGATGCACGGCGATCTCTTCACCCCAATGACAAAAAACATACTAATCAAATGTCCACCATTCGTATTCTCGACTGGATTATTTGTTAGTCAGCAGCTCACTGTTGACTGACATTTCAGACACTGTGATACACCCTAGAGCTGTTAGCGATCATGCTCCTGTTTCTCTAACTTTAGCAAATAAAACAAACGCCTCAAAGCAAAAATTGGAGATTTAATATATCATTACTTAAGGGTAAAGAATTTATTAAATATTTTGAAAAAGAGTGGGCTTATTATTTGGAATACAATGACATACATGGTACGTCACCATCCATTCTTTGGGAGGCAGGGAAAGATGTGATTAGAGGTAAAATAATCTCATTCTCATCAAATAAAAAGAAAATAGAAAAAAAACGTATTCAGGAATTAGAAGAAACTACTAATTCATTAGAAGCTTCTCTAGATGAGGAGAGACGAGGCAAAATCCGCAAAGCTAGAATTAAATGAAATCATTAATAAACAGACCCAGTTCTTAATTCAAAGACTTAGGATAGAAACCTTTGAACAAGGTAATAAATCAGGTAGATTTTTGGCTAACCAGCTTAAAATTAATAAAGAAAAAACAACTATATCTGCTATTAAAGATCAGACCGGGAATACAGTATATGATCCTGGAAGGATAAAAAACACCTTTTAAAGAATTTTACAAGGCTTTATACTCACCAGAGATAAACCCATCAGATGATGAAATTGAACAATTTTTGGATAACATAACACTACCTAAATTATCTGAAAGTCAAGCGATGGCCCTGGATTCACCACTAACAGCGGCTGAACTCCAGGAGGCCCTCCAAAACATGCCCAATAAAAAGGCTCCAGGCCCAGATGGATTTCCAGCAGAGTTCCATAAAGAATTCTGGAATATTCTGGCACCAACATTCCACAGAATGCTGCAGGAAACCAAGGAAAATGGCCGACTTCCACCAAATATGAATTCTGCCTACATTAGTCTTCTACTAAAATCAGGTAAAGACCCTTTGTTTCCTCCAAGCTATCGTCCCATATCCCTCATTAATGTTGATCTTAAAATAATCTGCAAATCCCTCGCAAAAAGGATAGAGAAAGTAACCCCTCTTATAATACATCCTGATCAAACTGGTTTTATAAAAGGGAGGCATTCATCCACAAATTTACGTAGATTAATAGATTTAATAGATTTTTCTTACTGTAAAAACATTAAAACTAATATATTATCTCTAGATGCAGAAAAAGCATCTGATAGAGTTAACTGGAAATTCTTATTTGCAACCTTACATAAATTTGGCTTTGGAAATTCTTTTATAAACTGGTTGAAAATATTATACAGTTCACCAACAGCGTGTATCAGAACAAATAACCAAACATCATCTAGGTTTTATCTTCAGAGAGGTACCAGGCAGGGATGTCCTCTCTCTCACTCCCTGTTTGCTATTTTTATTGAACCACTAGCTGCAGCAATCCGGCAAACTCACAATATTAAAGGCATAAAATGCAATAACATAGAACATAAAATCAGTCTTTATGCAGATGATGTATTACTTTTTCTCCAGCATTCACAAACCTCTTTCTCTCAGGTAATCGGGTTGATAAACTCTTACCCAAATGTTTCAGATTATTCTATAAATTGGTTAAAATCTACAGTTCCTCCAATCAATTGTTCTCTCCAGAATCCAACTAATACACAACTGCAGTCAGGGAATATTACCTATTTAGGTATCAATGTCTCACCAAGACTGGCAGATTTAATAAAGCTGAACTACATCCCACTTTTAAAAAAAGTGGAAGATGATCTTGCTAGATGGAAATCCCCTACCCATATCACTTATGGGAAGGGTTGCTTCAATAAAAATGATGGTTTTGCCCAGAATCAACTACTTATTCTCAAGGATCCCAAGTAAACCATCACTAGACAGGTTTAGATCTCTGGACTCCTCTGTCTCTAAATTTCTTTGGAAAGATAAACTCCCACGTATCAGCTTAAAAACACTGCAGAAGACCAAAGAAAAAGGAGGTCTAGCTCTACCAAACTTCCATCATTATTTCTTAGCCAACAGGCTCCAATACATCTCAAGATGGTTAAAACATAGCTACCTAGACGAGTCCTGGATAGACGTAGAACAGACACTATGTAATATAAAACTTCCAGACCTACCATTTATTAGCTCAAATATAAAACGACATGAATGCTTTAAAAGCATAAATATCAGCTCCTCTCTGACAGCATGGTGGGAGTTTCTAAAGATGACAGAGTCCACAATAATCCCATGCAGACGTACACCCATCTGGAATAACCCCGACATCTTGCAAAAAAAAAAGTATAAGTTTTCCAGACTGGAGGTGCAATGGAATTGAATACCTGGAACACATATTTGAAGGAACAGACTTTATCCCATTTAATACATTAATTACACAATATGGAATTGATAAAAACAAATTCTTAGAATATCAACAAATTAAATCTATTAAAAGGTACATTTAGGCTCAATACAGTTGAATTACAAATTCCAGCAAGAGTTTTAGATTTTCTTAATCTCAACCCCCCCAAATTGCTGTCTAAAATATACAAAACTTTATCTACATTAGATGAATCAATAGCCATCCCTATTTCAAAATGGGAGGTGGATTTATCAGCCAGCTTTGACCAAAACGTCTGGTCTCAGATATGTTTAAGAACCTTTTAAAATAACAAAAAATCCTAATTTGCAATTAATACAATACAAAACTCTTCATAGAATACACTATACAGGTCAACGGATGTTTAGGATGAGTTTTACGTCATCTAATACCTGCTTACAATGCACAAGCAATATACCAGATACTTATATTCATGCGCTTTGGTTCTGTCCACCCGTTAAGAAATTTTGGTGCCAGATATGTGAGGACTTATCATAGTGTCTGAAATGTAACATTCCACCATATCCCTCAGTTTGCCTGTTTGGGAGATTTAAATGATGCCACCATGGACACAAAGTCAGTTCTAATGGTTCACATTGCCTTATGCATCGCTAAGAAAACTATCCTCCTGAAGTGGAAAAATAAAAAGGCTCTTAATATTAATCAGTATAGAAATCTCTTGTTGAACCATATTGGTCTTGAGACGGCCTCTGGCTCCATATCTGATCAATCTCTCTGGGCTCCTTTGATCGGCTCCATCACCTAGTAGGGATGGGGGGCACTTGGTTTTGTCGTTTTGGATACTGTTGCTGATGTGGGGGTTTTTGGGGTTGGAGGCGTCTGGGGGGGATCCCTGGGGGTGGGATCACTGGGCGGACGGGGCGCTTAACGTCGTGGCCCCAACCTGGGGTTGGGCTTTGGTGGCTTTGGGTGGTAACTCCTGATGGCTGCATGCGGTGCCTTAGGGGGGTTGCACTGGGGCTACTCATTCCAGATCATAAATCCCATTTCTGTATCAGACGAAGATAACCTGAGTGAATGCACATTTTTTTTCAAAGGATAAATTCTTGTATTATGAGAAAAAGGCTAGCCATACCAACCTGGCCCTATGTGGAAAAGTAATAGTCCCCCAAAATGTAACACCCGTTTGCTTGCCATTGGGCGTTTTGCAGGAACTGGCAAATATTCTTTTACCTCCCGGTGGAGAAATCCCGATCCACTCTTTGCAGAGCTGTTGGAGAGTTTCCAAGCATGAACGATCTGTTTAAGATTATGCATGATTTAAAGTCTGGGGTTTGACTTCAAAAACCTTAATTTTGTCTGTTTTGAGGAAAAGCTGGACTTACTGGTGCAAGTCAGAACTCGCATAACTCAAGTGTGATTGACACTGAGACCATCAAACTCCTGCACTCAGACTCGAGTCCTGAATCCAGTCACTTTTAAGGACTTGTGACTTGAATCGAGCAGCACGCGGATGACTTGCACCCTGACTCCGACATGGTAAATTGCTATTGTTGGAGTTAGCATCTCGCCGATTGTTACGTCTCCACAAGATGGTGTCAAGAACCTGTTTTAAAAAAACAAAACAATGGTGCCACTTTGCCACAAAGCTTAGGTGGCAGGGAACCTTTGGTCATTCATATGTGTCAAAGTCTGGCGTTGCGGCAGTATTTTCGCATCGCCATGCCACCACGGCGCATTCAAAGGACACACCATAGCGGCAGTATTACTGATATGCTGGGGTAGCAATAAATGATGTTCCCAGTCCCGATTAATGAAAAGACTGTAGGCAGGAGGAACTCAAAAAAAGAGGAATTCATTGAGAAAGAAAAGTAATGCAGGTTAAGTTTCCTGGGGAAACCAAAGGGGGGGGGGGGGGGAGGATGGATTAAATAAGAGACAATTACCGCTAAACCAACTACAGTAAAAGAAAACAGGCAGTCTTCTCCTGTTCACCCTTCTTTAACAAAAGGATAAAATAATCAAAGAAACCAAAAAAACTAAAGGGAATAACCAAAATCCAACCTCCTTTCACCAAGGAGTAATCAACAGCAGACACACAAAGAAGCTTAATACCCACCTTCCTTCCTAAAGGAATAAACACAACACCCCAGGTTGTTTGTGTGGTCAGACCAAAGCTGACCAGATCTGTGTCCGAGCCAGATCTGACAAACTCTGCAGGTTTGCCACAGCTTAAATACCCTGCTTCAGCTGCTGATTGGCAGAATCGGTCACAGCTGCACTCACCTGCACAGCCAGGACAGAGTGAGGGAGTAGAAAAAGAAAGAAAAACAACTAAAAACACCAGCACAGAGCTGCAGGTAACGCCGATGCTAATGTTAGCTTGTTATATAAGGACGGATTTAATAACAACCTCCTGAAACCTTTGTAAGTGTGTGGGTGACATGTCGATTTTTTTTTTTATTGTTTTCAAATTTATTTTCACCATATTTTATTATTTTGCACCTGCTTTTGTGTCAGCTTGTTGGTGACGTGGGGGTATTGAGTACAACTTTTGTCTTTAAAATAAAGTAAACCATGTGTGGCTGGTCTTAAAATCTACACCCTGCTCTGTTATTTTCGACTTGCTCTCAGTTGGCAATGACTTGACTCAGGCTGGAAGATTATTTCTCAGACTTGGCCTGTAGGACTTAGCGACTTGACTTGGACGTGAACACTAAGGACTCAAGGGTAACCTGGAGTCGAAGGATGGTGACCTGACAACAACACTGCTTCCAGCTAAGTTCGCCGCTATTGCATCTTTTCTCCATTTGTAGTTCACTGGAGTCCCAAACCCTTATAAATGGCTTTTTTAACCTTTTCCAGACTTACGGATTACAACGACTTTGTTCCTCATATCTTTTCTTTAATTTATCTAAATCAGACTATTATGGTTTTTGAGATCTTTTGGCCTACTTTGTGTTTTTTTTATTTCATATTATCTATGGATAACTTTTTGGTTGCTTGATAAATGAAACCATAATTTCAAAGCTGCTGAATGGATTCAAAATGTGTTAGATAAAAAAAAAAAACCCTGGAGGAAATCTGTACAGGGGCAAATACTTTTTCATGTCACAGTAGTTTAAATGTAAATTTGTTTGTCCCTCCAGTACAATTCCATTCTGCGGAAACCTGGTTGCAAGAGAACTGGAAGGCGAGCTAGACTTAGCCCACTGGTCCTGCTGCTGGATGGAGCGTTGATGGGTGAAATGGACACGGTGGTGCGAGCCGTGAAGGAGGTATGTACATGGATTTATGATGTTGTACTTTAATGGTAAACCCAAATCAGGAAAGGTTACGGCGGTGGGGAAAATACACCAATTCAACTCTGCTTCGTTTTATTAACTGAGGGTCACATTTAGGACTGCTGAAGAGTGCAAAGGTGAAAGGTTTAATCTCTGCAGAGGATCTCTAGTGTGAGAATATTCATAATTTAAAAACAAATGTAACAGGTTTTCTCATTTTACTGTTCAGAACTTATTATGCGGAAAGATTATAATGCAATATGGGCAAATAAGTGAAACTAAGCAGCTCAAAATTACGCAATAAAAGCTTTACAAGTTTGAGTTTTGGCAACACAGAGACACACATGACAAACAACTAGGGATGTGTATTGACAAGAATCTGGCCATACGATATGTATTGCGATACAGGGGAGACGATAAGATATATCGCGACACTATGAGTAAGACCTTATATTGTGATTTTTAAAACTGAATTAACAGTAGAAAAAATGTCACAGCTTTCTAAACGCTCCGACCTGTTTCATACTTTAACACATCCAGTTTTATTACTAGATCTAGTTGATCCACTGGAACAAAGAAGGATGAAAACAGCCAAAAACTACCAGTTATGCTTTGAATTTTAGTACCAAATTTACTGTCATCATTAATGGTTCCATTCAAATCCTTAAAAAAACGATATTTTTGTTTTAAATATCTATACAATATTGGGAAATAAAATATTGCAATATATCGGTGTATCGATATTTTCTTACATCCCTACAAACAACCATGCACCTAAGAACAATTTAGAGAGATTAATTAACTTAGCAGTCATGATTTTGGACTGCGGGAGGAAGCCGGAATACCCGGAGGGAACTCATGCATGCACAGGGAGAACATGCAGAAAGAGCCCAGGCCGGAATTCAAACCCAGGACCTTCTTGCTGCAAGGCAACAGTGCTACCAATAGGGCCACTGTGCAATTTGGACATAACTAGGTGTAGATTTAGAGTGAAAATTGAGATTTGTCAAAGTATTCGACCAAACACCCAAGAGGCCCATGGTAACTCGTGGGGAATCTGACAGGACAAAAATAGGGCACTCTGCTAATGCGAAATTTAATGGTGGGCAAGAAGAAAATCTTTGATTAGATAGAGAATAGATACATCTGAGTACTTTACACTTGTGGTACGCACACTCCCCCTTTTTTTCTGGGAGAAAGTTGACCCTACAGGTTGAATGGGAGCAATGGCAGCTTCCTGGATGTTTGGTCCAATAAAAACAAGTTAAACAATAGTATGAAGTTGTTTCTATTTACTTATTTAACAGTGCAATGAAAAACATTGACACAATGGGACAAAAAGTCAACTACTTTAGCTTGCTTTCACCGAAGATGCCCCAAACACCCAAGAAGTTGCTTTGACTTCCATTCACACTGTAGCGTCTACATTCCCCTCCCCATAAAAAGAGGTCATGGCCGTTTTTGGAAGAAGGAAGTCATGAGACCTTGAGTCCTTTTCCAAAGGCTATAGGAAGCCATGTAGTGAGCACACCAAACATCGCCTGGTTTTAAGATGCTTCCATTAGCATCCACATGTGATTTCAATAAATGGGTCATTACCAGTCATCTAAATCACTAGATGGAAAAAACTGCTGATGTGCATCAAAAACATGCAAGACTCCCTCATGCAGCTGCTGTAGAAAAAGAAAGATGGACCGAACCAGAGGTTTTTCAGCGAACACATCTCACAGGAACAATAAGGTCCATAACACGCTCTGCTCTGAACTGAATGACTCACCTGAAACAATGTCAAGCTGAATGTAAACATCACTGATACTAGAGAAAAACCAGCTGACGTCCACATGGCTACCAGTAGCATCCAATCAGCCCAAACTCCTTTTGTATTAAACGCAAGTCGGCAGAATCCCCGTTGATGAGAAGGTATTTTCCCAACAAATGCTCATGCTGCATTCAAGTACAGCTGGGAGACTAGGCTGTCGAAATATCAAAACAACTCCAAAGTGGTTTAAGCATGTTTTTATTCCCAAATATGGGCAAAGTATTATTTAAACATTTCTAAACATTAATACGGACTGTTTTCATATGGTGATATTGTTTTCTAGTTTGGCTATATCTGCTTGTACTATTTTATCTTTTTAAAAAACTTGCTCAAACCTCCAGTTCTTTCTATACTTTAAACTAAGTTATAGAACATAATAAAATCCAATTGATTTCAGGAATTGAAATGAAGGAAGTGAGGATAAAAGATTATTTGTTTAATGCTGATCAGTCGTAAAAATGAGTCATGTGCACATTTGTATTTATTTTTCTTGAATAAAGCGTCCCGAAGACGTACCGAACCGAGACTTTAAAACCCCAAAAATGTACAGAACCATGATTGTTGTGTGCCGTTAGTATTTACTCAACAACCAGCAACCCATTAGGTTGCTGGAGGAAACCAGAGTCCCTAGTTAAAATCACACAAACTACACATGCACAAAGGGAACCACTCTACAGAGACACACCCTGACTCATCTCTGCAGTGCTGCCCTGGGTTCAAAATAATTTGCATAAATCTAAACGACTGCTGCTGATCGTTTTCCTACAATGAAATCAACTCTGATAGGTCCGCAGATCATTAGGTACTGCTGAAAACACCTTCTTCTCACTGTAGTTGCACTGCTTGGCAGCATTTTATCTGACAAAAGCAGATTCTTGGAATACATGTTGTTTTTTTTGTTTTTATAAGAGGAAAAACTTAAACTGGATTTGGACTCAAAGAATCATGCACTGATTTAACTTGCAGCATCTAAATAAAGCTATGAGCTGTGCTCCACATCCCCTCACCGCCCATTTCTTTTCTTCGCCTAAAAGGACAAAAATAGCAGCTTCTACCTTTTTTTTTTTTTGAAGAAAAAAAATTAGAATCTGTTGAGAGACTGACATTCACCCTTGCAGTCAGTGGAGTAACTTTTCAGTTTATCGTCTTTAAATGTAGTTGTGCGAGGAGTTGGACTCTGCAAGTGAATCGAACTGAACGTTGAATCTCTCCTATAGATGAGCGACCCCAGCCTGGCCAACGACGAGGGCATCACCGGCCTGCATAACTCCATCTGCGGGGGGCATCGCGAAGTGGCCGACTTCCTGGTTCGCAACGGAGCCAACGTCAGCGCACCAGACAGCCACGGCTGGTAAATACTCATTTTCCCTCCTCGTTTTCTGGTGACGTCTGCACATCTCAACATTGCTGGTATTTCTCCGGCTCGCAGGACTCCGCTGCATTGCGCGGCCTCCTGTAACGACCGTGATATGTGCGAGTATTTGGTGAGGAACGGAGCTGCAGTCATGGCGTTCACACATCGAGACGGGGCAACCGCCTCCCTGAAGTGTGATCCTTTCCTCTCCGGGTATGCGGAGTGTGAGGGCTATCTAAGAGGTGAGGCGATTGCTCCCCGACATTCAGCAACACACACACACCCTTTATAACAGCTCAAAGGCAATGTCAAAATTACATATTTTAAATGTTACATGTGCAGTCTAAAAGAGTTATGGCAAAGAAATAAAACTTTCCATGACCAGTGCTTTGCAGAACTATTCAAATTCCCACATTTAGTCATTTAGTAACTATAAATTTCAATGTTTCTTTTTTTTTACTGGAATATTATACGATGTACCATGTGTGTTATGATGTGTGTTATAGTTAAGAAGGTGAACTGTATGTTTGGTTTAAACTAATGCAGCTCATCACCCTGAACTTGCCATCCCAACAGGGAAACATGGTAGTGGCAGCATCATGCTCTGGAGATCATTTTCTGTAGCAGAGAAAAGGGAAGCTGTTCAGAATTGATGGGGGGGGGGATTTGTTGGCGCTAAATACAGGAGAATCCTATAAGAAAAACCTGTTAAGAGGCTGAGAAAGACTTGAGACTGGAGTGGAGGTTCACATGCCAACAGGACAACTGCACTAAAGATAAACACAGAGCTACAATGGAGTTGTTTAGATTAAAGCATATTCATATGTTAAAATGGTCTAGTCAAAGTCAAGATTGATATTCAAAGATTTTCTACTCTTTAGCTCTGGCTCTGCAGGTAAGAGAAGTTTTCTTTTATTTGGAAAGTTGCAGGTTCAACTCCAGCTCTTGGGCGATCCTGCATGTGTGTATCCGGGGTGCAACGGTACATGCATTTTTATTTTTCGGCACGACCCTGTTGGTTCAGTACGCAAGTGTACCGAATGAATACAGTTGTTTTCTACCTGAACACATGCAGGATGTGCATGTGCAGACTAGGGATGGACATAATTAATCGACGATCGATTAATTGATCATTAATAATTTCATCGATGACATTTTTTTTACCGATCAATTAACGCATGTTCTGTTGCGTAGTGTGAGTTTTGAAGGAATGCAATTAATTTTGCTATGTGGCAGTAATTAAACTCTTTACCACACGAGGGCGATGACTGAAAATTAAACCCACAGGCCGACTCAGTTTCTTGCCAGTTTCTGTGTATTTCAAAAGTAGCATTGTCATGAAGAGGTCGCAGCAAAGTGTGGCGTGGGACCACTTTAACTAAAACAAACAAACAAAAAAGTCTCGGTTCACTGCCAACACGCGAAGCTGTGTATAAGTACTTGAACGCACCTCCAACCCTGGTTAGAAGCGGAGCATCCTGCTCTTGGTATCAACCTAGCATCAAGTCGGTGTTAGCATGGAGGAGCCGAGATGCACAACGAGCAGAGAAACTTACTCACTGATTACTTTCTGAGGGAGGCTCCGCCACCCCTGGATTGCTCCCCTACAGACTGGTGGAAAATGAATTAAACGCGATTCCAGAGGCTTGCCAGGTTAGCACGGAGGGATGTGCATCTTTCAACAGCAATAAGGTCCATAACACACTCTGCACTGAACTGAATGATTCACCTGAAACAATGGGAAGCTGAACGTAAACATCACTGATACTAGAGAAAAACTAGCTGACGTCCAACATGGCTACCAGTAGCATCCAATCAGCCCTAACGTATTATTTTGCAGAAAACACAAGTTGGTGGAATCCTTGTTAATGAGACGGTTCCCAACAGCTGCCCATGCTGGATTCAAGTACAGCTGGGAGACTAGGGGGTTGAAACATTAAAAAAATTGATAAAGGGATTTAAGCATGTTTTATTCTGAAATATAGGCAAAGTATTATTTAAACATTTCTAAACGACGCTGAGTGTTTTCAAGTGGTTATATTGTTTTCTACTCTGGAGATCTGGTCGGATTAAAAAAAATAAATAGATAAAATAGTACAAACAGACATAGCCAGTCAGTTCTATACTTTCAAAATTTTTAAGTCATATAACATAATAAAGTCAAATTAATTTCAGCAATTGAAAGGAAGGAATTAAGTCATATGCACATTTGCATTTATTTTTCTTGATTAGTGTCTTGGAAACGTACCGAACTGTGACTTTAAAACCCCAAATACGTACTGAACCCTGATTTATATATTTATTTATTTTTGTACCATTACACCAGTAGTATTAGGGCATGTAAATTTTGTCCATATACCACCGATACATACCCCGAAAGACTTGCACCTGTTGTTGCAGTCAAAGGCTGCTCTTAAAAGTATTGACTCAGGCGGCCTGAACACAAATGCACGCCACACTTTTTCAGATGATGGTTGTAAAATATCAAACCATGTATCCTTTTGTGTTCCGTTTCACATGATATGCACCACTTTGTGTTGGTCCATCATAAAATGTTACTGAAATGCATTGCCGTTTGTTGTAGCAACATATCGAAATGTGAGGCACTATAGTCATACTGAAATAAAAGTATTTTGGCTGTTTCATTTCAGATCATGTGAGTCTTTAAAAAACAAAACCTCCAAAAGACATCTGTAAACAAATCCTGTAAGAAAACAACAACACTGAACTATTGTTTTTTTTAAAGTGTTCCTCAGAGAAATCTGGGAACTTGGAGTTGTCCATGTTAGTCCTCCGGCGCTACAGGATATCATTAATATGAAGGAATTTCAGTGACAAAGGGCAGTGAGAGGGAGCCTTAAAAAACCAGTTCCCGATGGAAGGCTATCTAAGGAATCCTGTCCAATTATCATGTAAAATAAATACTCTGGGGTAATAACTCTGGGGAATGTTTGTCGAGGCCTACAGTAGGCGTGTTCCATCTACAAATACCAAAATGCGCTGCAAAAAGAGGGTCCGAGACATTCTGGAGGCATCTGAGACATACCTAAACAGGGTTCCCACGTGTCCGGGAAAACCTGGAAAATGATAGACCAATTTTCCAGTCATGGAAAACACCTGGAAAATGGGGGGGAAAAAAAGTAAAATGTCCTGGAAACGTTTGAGTTGTCCTGGAAAATAATTTTCCCTCCTTGTGGATGAACCCAAACGGGTTGAACGTTTTACGCATGAATGTCTGTTTTCAGCTGCCTGCAACGGGCTGTAGCGCTCGTCTGCTTTCATTTCTGCACTTAGCCGGCACGGCGCCCTAATGACTCTACCAACCAATCAAATTGCATATTCCCTTAGAACTGCTCTGCCAGAGTGCTCCAATGAGAGTGCCGACACTTCCATACACTTCTCATCTGTTGTTATGGATGACGTGACGAGCCTGTCAGCGACATGCTGGGTGGCAAAAAGATAAACAGCGGGGACATACTGCTACCGGCACAGCTGCTACAGCTAGCTTTTGGCGCCCATAAAGACATAGGTGTACATTCGTGCAGTGCCTTTGGGTGTTCCAATCGACATCCCGAGGATGGGATTTAATTTTCCAGGCTGCCTGCTGAGCCTGAAACACGGGATAAATGCATTGCTGCCGTTAAAAGGGAAAACTGGAGGCCGTCGGAGAGTTCTCAGCTGTGTAGTGAGCACTTTATCGGTGGTAAGTTTCTAGCTAATTCTGTTTAATTTTATGTAAATAATTTCTTTTGAGAAGTAGCAAATAAATAAAAAGTCTAAAGTTGCTCACCATGTGAATGCGACCACGGTGAGTTTATTATCTGACATCTTCAACCGTCACCGTGCTGTAAATGAGATATATGGTGATGGCAGTTTTCAGTGTTAATGAAATGTTAGATTCTTATTTTCCTTCGTGGTGTCAAGAAGCTAAAAAGACCTAAAATAATCGGCGTGTGTAGGCATATTTTTTTTGGGGGGGGCTTCAGTTGTCCATATAAATTCAAGCTCCGCATTAACCAGGTTTTACCCTCGACTGTTTTACCCAAAGTTATCATAAAAGAGAAAATGGCGGGCATTAGGAGCCTGTTCGCGGAAAGGCATGAAGCCTCTGTGAACGAAACCTGGAGATTAGAACAACTCTTGCTTGCTTCAGGACCACAGGCAGGCACACTTAAATCGCTTGATACATTCTAAGGTTGGTTTAGCTGTTCAAGCTACATTTTCCAAAAGGTCCTTTTCAGAAAAGAAGCGCTGCTGATTGGTAGATTTAAGAGTGACGTGTTGTGTAGGCTACTAAGCGGCTGTGATGATTCAATACTGTAACTTCGGCAGGTTACTGTTGTCTTGCAACTGTGTATTGATCACTATTACTACATAGCAGATCATAACAAAAAAAAAAATTATGTGGTTTTAAATGATGTGGTTATTTTATTGTTCAGACATTTATCAGATTTAACACTGAAAGAGGTCATTTTTACCCCATAGAAAACAATGTAGCTAAAACGCAGAGACAAGCACCTTTGCTGGCCAACCGGGTTCTGGCGCGAATAAATCACAGGTAGAACTTAGCTTATTTGACTTAGCCTTTTGTTATGACCGATGAAATGATACATTTTAATAATCAATTCAATTCAGTTTATTTATATAGCGCCAATTCACAACAGATGTCATCTCAAGGCACTTAACAAGAAGTCATTTCAATACATTTATACAAACATTCCAATCAGTTAAAAAGTTTCCTATTTAAGGAATCCCAGCAGATTGCGTCAGTCATCGGCTTCAATAGCAGAATAATTTTGTCAACCCTTCCGTAACTGTGTATCATGAGAAAGAGGGAGATGAATAAACATTTAAGCAATTTCTGGTTAAATGTGCAAAATATAAGGTAGAAAATAACACTTCTCCAAAGCTTGGGATGTACGATATATACCGGTATTTTACCCTAATTTGTCAGAATATTTACTTCGGGTCCATTTCATTGTAAGCCAAATGGATTTTGCATTTAAACACATTTAGCTTTACAAAAGGTATATCAATTTCAGCAAATTAACTGACAAACAGTTACAAAGATTTGATAAATCAAAATAATTTAGAGTCAAATCCCCATAACTCATTAATTTACGCCATTATGTTTACGAGATGCGTAATGTGCCTTGGTGTGAGCAGATGCAATTAATTTAAAAGTCCAATAATAGTTATTATACCATAGTGTGGGTGAATACTCTATTCTGATTGGCTGGAGGGTGTAGGTTAAAAAGTGATGATGTACACCTAGGAAAGGCGTCCCGTCAAATTGCCTGATGACAGTTAAATAGTGCGCTCGACTTATAAAAATAAAAACCCTCTCGATTTTAACTCTAAAACACATTAAAGTTTTATTAATTGATTAAATACTTCTTTCTTTCGTAAGTGACCATGGTATAAGCGGGATAGTGCCCGACGAGGTGTCCATTAGCAGAAATGAATGGACTTCGCGGAAGCAACGCGGAGGACGGTTCACGCCTCCTTGTCGTCCATTAATTTCTGATAATGGACACCTCGTCGGGCATTATCCCTTACATATTTTCTAACGTTAGTGACTGATTGCTTTAGTTCATACACTCTCACAGTCAAGCTGTATTTGCAGAGAATAACTACTGTATTAGTTGTGCTTAGGCCTGGGGCGGTAACCGGATTATCGCCATACCGCGGTCACGTGACGCCCACCGCGGGTCTGAGCGCCTCACCCTCATCACCGCCCAAAAAAAAAAAAAAAAAAAGCCCTGCACACTTGTGTGTGTGAGCGCAATTTTTTTGTGATGCATAACATTACATGTGCGTGCATTTGAAGCTGTGGACGCATGCACAAACAAAGTCAGTCCCCCATTAGAATGGAAGACGAAATATGGGGGTACAGGTGATCCCGACAGGCTGTGTGTGTCTGTGTGTGTGAGAGGCGAGAGAGACGAAGAAAGAGCATGTGTTTTTTAAATAGCGTAAAAAAAGAGAAATGAAATACAATATGTGACGGTCGGTGTTTAATCTGTAGCGCACCGCCACAGATGTGTGGGAAACACTGGGGGCCGAAGCCCTCTCTGTGCGTAAAGGTGCCGACGCAGGAGCTACGGTGCGCTCCTCTCCTGGATAAGTTGTTGCGGGACGCGCTCTGCCTTCACCACAGACAGAGCCGTCTTTGACACATAGGCGCGGCCGTAATTTGGCCTCAAGGTACAGCTCGTTATGCACACGAGCAGGGTACAGCTGTGGCGCAGCGGCAGGAAGATATAAATGTGGCAGCACTCAGAGTGGGGTACTTTCTTTATGGGGCTTACCCTTTTTACCTTTGCTTAAAGGCTGCCCCCAACTGGGAAAACACACAACAACGCCACCTTGGGAATTTCACCCAAGGAAATATAATTTGGTACCAATAAGGCACGCACGGGTTCGCTCCACTAAAAGGCAGCAGAAAACGAGGTTACAAAAATGATTATAAATGTAATTTAAAAAAAATTATATATATTTTTAAAAAACAAGTTAAATCAGCACTTTAATATTTTCAACCATGATTCAGGGAAAGGGAAAATTAAGAGTCACAGAACTGGAGCTTACCAAAGGTGTAGTGGGACCAATGGAGGTTGGACAAAATGAAGAAAACTTTTTACAAAATCACCCCAGGCAATAGTGAACAGTCACACCGATGTGAAGGAACCCAGCACCAGCATGCACACAGCAAAACGCCACCAGAGGACCGCCACCACCTTCGGCTCCAGCCTGGGCAAAACAAACGGGGATCAACATAAGAACACAACAATAAAAAATAAAAATGCAAAATGGTGCTCCCGAGCCCTCATGAGCAGGGGGGACCTCCCCGCACGTTCCAGCCGGCACACTGGGTAGGAGAAGCCTGGCGAGGGAGCACTTAATAAATAAAATGTTCTTTCAAACAGCTGCAGCAACCAGATGCTGCAGGTAGGTCAGTCAACTCCGTGGAACCGGTCTGAGTTCAGCTTTGCAGTTTTAGATTTCTCAGAAATTGTTCCAAAACACCGTTCCACAAGCACCTCGGTTCCTGAAAGGCAATAAACCCCATTAACCCCAGCAAATAGTCTTAACTGAGCGTGCAGGGGGGCGTGCCGCCCATACATACCAGCCAACAATGTATCACACTAGAAGGTGAGGACGCGTCCCGTCCAACAGCCCGCAGGTAAAATTTACTGCTCCGTTTTATCAAGCTGCCACAAGTTGCCTCTGCCTGCACATAAGTCTAAGTTAGCTGCACGGCTAATCGGCCTTTAACAGCTGATCAGACTACTCACCACAATCAGAAACACATCCAGTTTACGCTGCTACACCAGCCACAGCAATGACAGCAGCCGCTTCTGTGATTGATTACCGACCGTGGTAAGAAAAAATCCAATCCGGCACAGCCTTAGTTGTGTTGCGTTGCAAGTAGAGGAAGGCAGGTGGCATTGTTAAAGACAACAATCATTGCACAACTATAATACCGATATAATGGTATAGGTACAATGTCATATCTATTTCAAAATATATCCCGATATGATGATGATAACTGTATATCGCCCAGCCCTAGTTGAGATAGCTTGACTTGTATTGTAGCAGGCTAGCAGCTGAAAATGTCCTGGAAAATGTCCTGGAAAAGTCCTGGAAAATCATTTCAAGAAAAGAGTGGGAACCCTGCTGAAGAATTATCACACAGTGGAAATGTCAACTGTGATCTGACCAGTGTTGGGCAAGTTACTTCAAAACTGTAATGCATTATTTATTACTCGTTACTGTAATTTCAAAGTAATTTGTTACATTACAATATTACTGTATTTAAAATGTAAGGCATTACACTAGTATTGCATTACTTTTAAGTTTCTCTCACCAAAATAAAATGCAAATATGGATTTGGAAATCTAAATGCAGCTCATGATGCTCAATTAGCTTATTGCACATCCAGTAGAAGGTGATTTGGAATTGGACTGACCTTGGATTGTGGTTAAAAACACTAAGATACAAAAGCCACAGTGATGGTTCATGGTGCAATACAAGGAAAAATCGCATCTGGAGAACGTACTGTCCGATGTTAGATCAGCTGCAGGCTCAGTCATCTCTGCTCTGTCTGACTACAGGAAGTGACACATTTTGCGGGGACGTTTCTCCTCTGCCGATCTCGCAGTGATTTTGGCGAATTTGTATGAAGAAAAAGAAAACCTACCACTTTATTCCGGGTTAACAATGCATTGTAACGCGCATTACTGACATTTGTACCGAGTAAAATATTAAATATTTTTTTTTTCCCAGTAATGCCTTACATTACCGCGTTACAGCAAAAATCAATGCATTACAGTAATTAATTACTTTTGTAACGCGTTACTCCCAACACTGGATCTGACAAACCCAGTATTCCAGGTTTTTGTTGATGGAAATGCAAGCTGGGGCCTCTGGATCAACGAGGAAATGAAGTATCCAGAATTTAGTCAGCAAAGAGTGCAAAAGTAATCGGCTTCTGACTAACGGATGACTTATGAAAAATAGAGGATGTGGGAAGAAAAATAGAACGCATTGCAGGAGGAATGAGAACTAAAAATATCTAAACTCATAATTGCTCTGTGAGGGGAAAACATGTGGCAAATAAAAGATACTGGAATATTTTGCAGCCTTAAACAAATGAAGGGAAAACGGCAAAATATCTTTACCCCATTTGATCTGTAATGAAATGAAATGCAGTATTAACCCTTTTTATAGCCTACTGTACATGTATTTTTACATCTCCTATTTGCTTTCCCATGCTAGCCATGGAGGACTCCATGGGATTGGACAACAACGGGGTGCTGTACGCTTTGTGGAGCTACCAGGCTCAAGCGCCGGACGAGCTGAGCTTCAAGGAGGGCGATATGGTCACCATCCTTCAGAAACCAGAGGGCTCTGACTGGTGGTGGGCCTCGCTCTGTGGCAGGGAGGGATTTGTTCCCAACAACTTTTTTGGGGTAAGTTGAAAATTTATAGAAATAACATTTTTAATTTTAAGTAGGATTTCTGGGAAAATTTCTGGGAAATTGCGCGGTCAGCTTTTGTCCTTTTTCCTTTTTAAAGTTTGAGATCTCACAACGGGTGCATCTCAATAAAGTACAATATCATTGAAAAGTTCATTAATATCTTTCTCAATTCAAATCAATTAAAAGAAGAGTGATGCATTTTAAGTATTTACAGTGGCTTGCAAAAGTATTCGGCCCCCTTGAACTTTTCCACATTTTGTCACATTACAGCCACAAACATGAATCAATTTTATTGGAATTCCACGTGAAAGACCAATACAAAGTGGTGTACACGTGAGAAGTGGAACGAAAATCATACATGATTTCAAACATTTTTTACAAATAAATAACTGAAAAGTGGGGTGTGCGTAATTATTCAGCCCCCTTTGGTCTGAGTGCAGTCAGTTGCCCATAGACATTGCCTGATGAGTGCTAATGACTAAATAGAGGCACCTGTGTGTAATCTAATGTCAGTACAAATACAGCTGCCCTGTGACGGCCTCAGAGGTTGTCTAAGAGAATGTTGGGAGCAACAACACCATGAAGTCCAAAGAACACACCAGACAGGTCAGGGATAAAGTTATTGAGAAATTTAAAGCAGGCTTAGGCTACAAAAAGATTTCCCAAGCCTTGAACATCCCACGGAGCGCTGTTCAAGCGATCATTCAGAAATGGAAGGAGTATGGCACAACTGTAAACCTACCAAGACAAGGCCGTCCACCTAAACTCACAGGCCGAACAAGGAGAGCGCTGATCAGAAATGCAGCCAAGAGGCCCATGGTGACTCTGGACGAGCTGCAGAGATCTACAGCTCAGGTGGGGGAATCTGTCCATAGGACAACTATTAGTCGTGCACTGCACAAAGTTGGCCTTTATGGAAGAGTGGCAAGAAGAAAGCCATTGTTAAAAGAAAACCATGAGAAGTCCCGTTTGCAGTTTGTCACAAGCCATGTGGGGCAAACAGCAAACATGTGGAAGAAGGTGCTCTGGTCAGATGAGACCAAAATGCAAAACGCTATGTGTGGCGGAAAACTAACACTGCACATCACTCTGAACACACCATCCCCACTGTCAAATATGGTGGTGGCAGCATCATGCTCTGGGGGTGCTTCTCTTCAGCAGGGACAGGGAAGCTGGTCAGAGTTGATGGGAAGATGGATGGAGCCAAATACAGGGCAATCTTGGAAGAAAACCTCTTGGATTCTGCAAAAGACTTGAGACTGGGGCGGAGGTTCACCTTCCAGCAGGACAACGACCCTAAACATAAAGCCAGGGCAACAATGGAATGGTTTAAAACAAAACATATCCATGTATTAGAATGGCCCAGTCAAAGTCCAGATCTAAATCCAATCCAGAATCTGTGGCAAGATCTGAAAACTGCTGTTCACAAACACTGTCCATCTAATCTGACTGAGCTGGAGCTGTTTTGCAAAGAAGAATGGACAAGAATTTCAGTCTCTAGATGTGCAGAGCTGGTAGAGACATACCCTAAAAGACTGGCAGCTGTAATTGCACCAAAAGGTGGTTCTACAAAGTATTGACTCAGGGGGCTGAATAATTACGCACACCCCACTTTTCAGTCATTTATTTGTAAAAAATGTTTGGAATCATGTATGATTTTTGGTCTTTCACGTGGAATTCCAATAAAATTGATTCATGTTTGTGGCTGTAATGTGACAAAATGTGGAAAAGTTCAAGGGGGCCGAATACTTTTGCAAGCCACTGTATTTCTCTAAATGTAGATAATTATGCCTTACAGCTAATCAAAAACCAAAAATCTGTTTGTCCAGTAATACGAAATTTACCTAAGACCACAGAAATATATGGCGTGCAGAATCATGGAGAAGACTTCTGACTCGAAAGGTCTTCAGCATACAATCTCTTGATACCCTCCTACAAAACATTATTGCTAAAGAAGATCTGTTCAGATTGGCGTAGTAATGGAAAGTTAAGTGGAAGAAAAAAGTTTGGTAGACGAAGGTGCTCACCAACAAGGACTACTGCAGTCTTGGGTAAGATTCAAGTAAATCTTTGAATTTTTTGTTATTTTGAAATCAAGGTCCTGGAAGAGTGGAGAGGTTGTTTGAGGTCCAGTGTGAAGGTTTTACAGTCGCTGAAGATTTGGCGGGCCGTCTTATCCACTGATGTTGGCCCACTGTGTTTTATCAAACCCAAAGTCAGTTCAGCCGTCTTAAGAGGAAGGAGCATGCAATGCTTCTCCCTGCTGATGAGTTTTATGGAGATGCTGACCTTTAACCCCACAGAGGATCTATGAAGTATTGTCAAGCTAGATCTCATTTTTTGAGAAACTGAATTTCCTAAATTAATAGAAATAGAAGAAAATGGGGGCGTCACGTAGCATAGTGGTTAGTGCGGGCGTCCCGTGTACCGAGGCCCCGGTCCTCGACGCGGTCATCCCGGGCTCGAGTCCCGTCCCAGTGGACCTTTACCGCATGTTTTCTCCCCCTTCTATGTACTATCCACTTTAAAATAAAGGCCATTGTGGCCACAAAACCTTTTAAATAGATAGGGATAAAAGTGTGCAGAGGATTAAAAACGAGAGAAGAACATGTCTGAACACATGCGTGTGTTGTTGTTTTTTCTCTGAGTGAAAAGGAACATACAGATCAGGAAAAATATATCAAGTACCTGATCAAGTGAAATCTTGAGCTGTAATCATTGTCTTGATCTAAATCAAAGGTTTTCCTGTTTTCTTCCAGCTTTTCCCAAAGGTGCGTCCAAAATCTCTCTGTTAAAGGATCTTCTGAACATCCAGAGGCTGGGGGGGGGGGGGGTCAGGCTGCTGCACCGGACTGCCTCGAAGTCTCTTCTCCCCTTCACGATGTTGTTTTTACCCAAATGTGAGAAAACTGAACTTCTTCTGATGTTCTTGAAGGACACAACACAAACACGTGATGAGGATGTGTCGTTATTCACGCATCCATGCTGGCTGGACGAAATGTTTCTGGTGACTCTCCATCTCTGCGTTCAAGCCAGCCACCCTGCCAAACTTTGGGAAGGTTGCAAAGCTGTCATCCTCCCTGCTGTTCTGTTCTGCTCAGCTGTGCTGCAGTCCGACTTCTCTGACTCATCACCTGGTTACAGATCAAACCGGGCCCACTCATCGGTTAGGTCAGCGTAGGCGTCAACAAACCCGTTATCAGTCAGGTTTTTTTTGGACGGGGTTCTTCTCATTGCTCTTACACCCAAGAGGCGTCACCAAGTGAAAGAAGGGAGTCTGATGTTGAAGTTTGAAGTTTTCACATTACTTGGCTGTATATAACTTAGATAGGACAGCTTTAACATTAGTCTAACAGATTTGAGCTAATCCGTGCAATTTTATGACCACATTCATGATGTTTGAATGAATGAGACGTGACCTTACATACTGTAGTATTACTAGAACTGACTAGTATTTGACAGGCTCTTTTGGTTATTTTCCCATTGCCTTTTATAAAGATGAATCGTGTTGGGAGGGGACTGTGAGTTTTCTATGAGTACAAGTAATATTTTCTAAATCATGTGTAAAACGAGGGAATGCATGTTTGTTGGGTGTAATGTCGGCCATTTGTTGTTTTGTTTTTCTCTCTCTCTGCTCTGTTATGCCTGTGAAATCTTGCTCAAAGTGAAATAACATAACTGTTTATAAACATCCAGCAAATGTATGAGATCTTTTTTTTTAGTTCTTAATAAACCCATCTGTTACAGTCACATGTTATACAGCAGCTTCTGTAGTCACTGGCACGACTAGTAAAGATGTGTAAGTGCCTAAAAATAAATAAATTGATCTTCCATTGCAGACGAGTCGCACTGTTTGAGTAGACTGAGAAATGATTCAGTAAAAATCACTGGAGCCATAATTAATTACTAAAAGGCGTTGCTTACTTACTTGGGTCCCAACGTGCACATTTAAACAAACCAGATATGAAACCATAATTAGCATATTGATGCATAATATGAATTTATTCATATCACAAAAGATTTAACACTAGTCACATGCAAATTTAACCAATGCATCCTCAAACTGGATGAGAAAGGTTATGGAATGCTTGTTTGTAAATTCACACAGTCAAAAATGAACTGCAATAATTTGGGTTATTCAGCCTGTCATGAGGGAAACGGATAATGTCTAGTGGATTTGTGTTCGTGAACAAATCAAGCTCGAACACAAAGATTAAACTTGCAGCATCAGATTGTGAGTATGTGCACTTTTGCAAAGTAAATTGGCTAAAATCCTTTTGATCTCAGATTAAAATTCAAAACAATTTAAAACCAGTAAAAAAAAAAAAAAAAAATTAAGTGCTTAAATGTAAGCATTTAGGGTAGCCAAACCCCCCCCCCCCCGGGCCCGTTCTGGCTGCAATATTACTTTGCCGCGCTATCTGAATGATCAAGAAATGTAATAACGTCCAGAACTTCAATGTGCAAACGCCTGCACTTATAGGCTACTTGTATCACTGGCATCCCCCTCCTCTGGGAACCTTGTTACAGTGCACTGCAGTATGAACTCCTCCTGTAGAAACACCAGGATATTTTAAATAAAAATGAAAAAAATCAGGTGACTCCAAAAAAACGATAATTGGTCATTGTTGTGCCTTTCAGCTGGACAATGGTCCAAAACGTTTGCTAAATCAACCCAGAACTAGAAACCTTTATCTTCCGCCATGGCTATTTCAGTCCCCAGACCTAATTCCGTTCAAAGTGTTGACAGCAGGGGTGCCAATAATTCTGGAGGGGTAGTTCCAGCATGGTGAACTGAAACTGGGTCCAACACCAGCAGATGGCCCTATATCCTCGTATGTAGATTTAGCAGAAACTGACATGCAAGTCTAGAGAAGATCACAACCGACTTCCACTTATCAGGTCTCTCTGGGGCGTAATAACCCGTCGCTGTGGAGGATTGTTTTTAATTATCCGGCTTCTTTATCGTCGTCTTCTTTAAAGCTCTGTTCACTCCTTCCTTTCTGTTTTCTTTTGAGCACCCAGGCCACTGCTGCGACTCCTAATGAATCAATTAGCAGCGCTATTATGCCACAGTGTGCTCAATGGGCAATGAGTGTGCTTTAATCAGGTTTGAGTGAAACCTTTGGATCTGTAGTTTCTCTCTCTCTCTCTGTAGCGCGCTGTTTTATAAGAACTTAACTGTGTTAAGATTTAAAAGACACGTAGAGACAACTGCATTTATAATTTAGACACAATGTAGAACAATTGTGGTGAATTCAGTCTCTTTGGGAGGTGCTTACAGGAAACTAGAGCTACGTAAAGGGGAAAAACATGTATTTAAATACTTCTTTTATTGTTCATTTTTATCATGGTTAGAAATAAACAAAACCTGATGTTGGAGGTACTTGCCCTTCATTCACAGATGTAAACATAGCTATTCTGACCAAGACACTTGATCATCTTCTGGGTTGATCTAAATCATCTTTTGCTCTTAAGATTGTCTAAAAACACTTTTTATTCTAAGATGACGTGTGCAAACCAATTTGTAAAATCTAAATTCTCTCTAAAGTTAAAGGTTAAAACTATTTTCCCTAACTGAGAATATCTCAGTGCATGTGAGACCTTGAAGAAAATGGGAAGCTGTGCACTTTGGCTTTGTGGTGACTACAGAAAGAGGACAAACTGAAGACAAAAGAACATCTGTGAGGCCTAAACATTTTCTAAAGTACATTAACAGGTAGGTGTGTGTAGCTGTAAAATGGTAAATCGGTTCGGTACGCACATGTACTGAACGAATACACCTGTTTTCATCCTGAACACATGCAGAATGTTTATGTGCAGAACTCAGAGCGCAGCGCAACCTTAAAAAGTGACACCAAAACAAAACAGAAAGGACTCCCATCTATCACTAAACTCTATTTGGAAACATTAATGGTTTCTCATGCAGCCACAGTAGAAAAAAAAAAGATGGACCGAACCGGTCAGCGAATGCATCTTTCAGCATCAATGAGGTCCATAAACACAATCTGCACTGAACTGAATGACTCACCTGAAACGATGTCAAGCTTAATGTAAACATCACTGATACTAGAGAAAAACCAGCTGACGTCCAACATGGCTACCAGCAGCATCCGATCAGCCCAAACTCCTTATTTTGAATAAAATCCCCATTGATGAGAAGGGGTGTTCCCAACAGCTGCCCATGCTGCATTCAAGTACAGCTGGGATGTTTTATTCTCAAGTATGGGCAAAGTATCATTTGAACATTTCTAAACATTGACATTGACTGTTTTTAAGTGGTTATTCTGTTTTCTACTCTGGCTATGTCTGCTTGTACTATTTTATATATTTAAAAAATCCAATCAAATTTCCAATCAGTTATATACTTATAAATTTTTGAGCTATCGAACATAAGATCAAATTAATTTCAGAAAATGAAAGGAATTAATTCAGGAAAAATGTTTTTTTTACTTAATACTGATCAAAGTTTTAAAAAAAAAGTTATATGTACATTTGTATTTATTTTTCTTCATTAAAGTGTACAAAAAACGTACTGAACCATTTAAAACCCCAAATATGTACAGAATCATGATTTTTGTGTACCATTACACCCCTGTTAGCAGTTTCTCGTCATTGAGGACTAGAACAGAACCTGAGAGATGCATTGTCCGTCAGTGAATCGTTTTTACTGCATGCTCTGATTTCCGAGCTAAAATACACATTTCTGTCTCTCATACTGTGTTTTCTTAGATATTTTTGGGGAAAATGGAAGCAGTCAGCAAGGAAATGCCAATGTCTGTTATGTGTTGATTAAACACATGTTCATCCCTTCAGTTTTAGATTCATTTGATGCCTGAATGGTTTGTTGATCAAAGTTAAGTGTTTGCAAACAGAAAAAAATAACATAAAAAGGATCAGGACTGAAAATGAATTTTAAAAAAGCAGCCAAAGCCCGAGAAAAACTGAACCGTCAATGAAAACTACTTACAAGATTGCAATAATGTCTGGAAGGAAAATATAGAGTTTAAGTTGGTCTAAGGTTTAAAATGCAGTAATGTAGTTTTTACAATATAGTCTTTATTTCTGTGAATTAACAGAATACAGACTGGGGTTGAGCATGTATTTTATAGGCCTACTGCTGATTTATTAGATTAGTATTTTAGACAGAATATAAATAAAAAGTTCCTTGACCTTTTTGAGAGTTCAAAATTGTGAACATAATTCCTGTCTTATTATCAAATTATTGTGGGAACACTGACTTTTTTTTTTCTCCAGCCTGCCCAACCCTATAGCTAAACTGTAATATCTTAAATATTCTTTCCACATCTTAGCCTGTGCTATTACTGTAGAAAGTAATAAAAAGCAGGTAATATAATTTGGATCTTTAATTTATTTAGTATTTGACTACAAAAACCAGGAAAGTAGGTCAAGTTAAAGAAAACAAGCATGTTGTTCTAGCATGATGTTTCTGGATAAAGAATGTGTTAGATTGCAGGATGACAGACGTCAGCATGTTATCTATAAGTACACCACATAAACCTGACATCTGACCAGTGCAGAGTGGTTCTCCCAGGTGACAGACGAGGTCTTAGGAAGGGGGAGCTAATGTAGCTAAGAGATGATGAAGAATAGCTTTATACTATATCATGTTTTAGAGTGGATGGGTTGGGAGGTTGGAATGATGCGAATGCTTTTGTGCGCACTGTTCCCCCGTGTTGAATCAACATACTGTATTAAATCCTTAAACGCCTGAAGGACATCAAGGCAAGGCAATTTTATTTGTATAGCAACACTTTCAACAACAAGGTGATTCAAGGTGCTTTACATGATTAAGTGGTAAAATAAAAATAGCAGTAAAACACAGACAAAGCATATAAAGTAAAAACAGCAGTAAAGCATGAAGCATATGATACATGATACATGAAAGCATTACTCAAAGGCAGCTCAAAACAGTTACGTTTTTAGTTGTGATTTAAAAGAACTCCGTGTTTCAGCAGCTTTGCAGTTTTCTGGAAGTTTGTTCCAGATTAGAGGAGCATAGAAACTGAAAGCTGCTTCTCCATGTTTGGTTCTAATTCAAGGGATGGACTGGAATTAGAGGACCTGAGTGGTCTGGTGGGGTTGGTATAGTAACAGTAGATCTTCAACATACTTTGGTGCTAAGCCATTCAATGATTTATAAACTAGTAAAAGTATTTTGAAGTCTCTTCTCTGAGCTACGGGGAGCCAGTGTAAGGACTTTAGAACTGGGGTGATGTGCTCTACTTTCCTGGTTCTAGTGAGGAACACGAGCAGCAGCGTTCTGGATCAGCTGCAGCTTTCTGATTGACTTTTTAGGCAGACCTGTGAAGACGCTGTTGCAGTAATCAATCCGAGTAAAGATAAACGCATGGATGAGTTTTTCGAGGTCCTGTTGCGACATCAGTCCTTTAATCCTAGAAATGTTCTTCAGGCTCATCAATGTCATCTTTGTTGAAGATATTTTTTCCATAACAATCAGTTTCTCTGTACACTATGTGTAAAGTACCTTTTTCACCAACCAGAAGGGAGAGTTTAAATAATTCAGTTTGAGATAAATCCACCAAAACATGGAGGAGTAATAAACATGAGAGGCCATTGAAAATCATCCACCGCCATGTTTTGGGACTCTGTGTCAGACTCCGTGCAAACACAAACCTGCGAATTTGCTTTGACCCACTGGCCACAAGCACTGAGCAAAGCTGGAGGCACTTCTCTATGCGCTGTTCTGATGAACCAATCATATCCGCAGCTCTAACAGGCGCTGATCTAGGTCCGGAGGTGTGTAACTCCTCCAACATGGATGCACATTTCTATTTGATAACTTAAGTGGATTTTATTGAGATTTATTGTAATTATTTACAAATACAAATCTAAAAAATGTGACATTCATTTGTACTCTTTTACTCTAGTGTGGAACCAAATGCCTTCAGAAGTTATTTAACATGTAATGAGAGTTCACTTTTTGTTTAGTATGATCTCGGGAGAAATCCAGTTGTTCTGGGAAGGCCTTTACAAACAGCATCAGGGAGGCCAAGAAGTACAGCATTCAGGAAAAACAGGATTAGGTTCTGAAAAAAAACCCAATAAGCTGTGGATATTTCACAGAGCCCTGTTTCATCAATCATCCAAGAATGGGGAAAGTATGAAACAACTGCAAACCTACCGAGATTTGGTAGTCCACCCAAACTGACAGCCGGGGCGAGGAGAGTATAAATCAAAAAGCGGTCACGAGGTTTGTGTTAACTATGGAGGAGCTGCAGAGGTCCAGAAGTTTATGGCACAACTTTGTCTACATCCAAGGTGCATGGAGACGAACAAAGATGCGATGCAGAAACCCTGACGCGCTTCAGCGCGCTTCTGTATTGACTTTACATGTAAACCTGACGCCCTTGACGCTTCAAACGTGTTCAGTGTGAACGCACCCTTATACATACACTTGCACAAAGTCAGGGATTTTGTAGGATTATAGTAGGGCTGGATGATAATTTAATAACAATATCTGTCGATGATAGATGTGTGGTGGGATAGTAAAAAAAAAAGGTCAATAAAAAATTCAATAAAAAAAGTTTCCATTTCTTTTTCATTATAGCCTATCAGGTAGCTTAGTACTGTCGTTATTTACTCTAAACCAATCACAAACGCAGACCCAGGCAGCTCGGTCACAGAGCCCTTGCTCCTCTCAAACCACGAAAAAGAGCAAATGTTTTGAACCGATACGCGATGCACGTCAACGATAAATGTAACAACAATGAACAAAATAAAATACAGAAAACAGTACGGTCCGCAAAGTTGCTATTGCCGGTGCTGCTGTCACGTTTGCAGAGAGACAGGCACAACACTCCCGTTCTGCTAACGACACCTGCGACTTTTAAAATGTCCACCTGGTTCTCTACCACGTCCTCAGAAGCGATAAAGCTGTCAAAAATACAAAGGTGATGAAAAGACCTGCTGGCTTCAGCACTCAGTCACTGGACTGGCCTCCTGTGTTTTAGGCTTTGTCTACACTCAGACATCGGTGAGTAGCTGGTCGGCTTTAGCTTCAGCAGCTGAACTGAATTAGAATCAGCTTTATTGATCCGGCTTTTTCACACAAACTAAACCAGAGCTGATTCAAATGGTCCAACTACCTCCTCACCATGTCAAAGTTCTGCAGATGTTCTGCTAATGAGCCATCATTTGATTCAGGTGTGTTGAACGAGGGAAAGAACTAAAACATGCAGGATACCGGCCCTTGAGGACCGACTTTGGGGACCCCCGAACTAAACCAAAGGTCTGAGCCATTAGTATAAGAAAGTGTCATAACATGTTAAAAATATATATTTTTTAAAAGCATCAAGATAAGTCTTCAATTTAAATTACTAACATAATTTTTAAAATTAATCATATAATAGTTAATAACATTACTTTTCTTTGTATTTACTGATGTCACTCAGGTCTCTTGATTTGTTTTGTTTTTCTTACAAACTTTCAGTTATGGTAAAATTAAAAAAAGAGGGTGTTTGAATAACTAAATTTAATTTGTTATTAAAATTAGTTAATTAAAAAATGACCAGGGATGCACTTAAAATAAATTTTCTACATTTTTTGATAGTTATCAGTAATTATCAATATCGATCAAGATGTCTGTTCCCTTTATCGATAGGCTCTCTTTCTATATCCCTAGGTCAGCCCTAGGTTATAATCAGGTGTATGATCAACCAATTATATCAAACACTGTGCTAATGATCATCAATGTCACAGGTTGAAACACAATCATAACTGAAACAGAACCAGCTGTGTAGGAGGCTTAAATCTGGGTGAGGAACAGCCAGACTCTGCTACCAAGGTGAGGTTGTGAAAGATAGTTTAATCTCATGGCGAGGTTGAGCTCAGCAACAAGAGACAAGATAGTTCTACTGCATCAGCAAGGTCTCTCCTAGACAAAGATTTCCAAGCAGACTGGGGTTTCAAGATGTGCTGTTTTGAAGAAGCACAAAGAAACAAGCAACGTTGAGGATTGTAGACGCAGTGGTCGGCAAAGGAAACTTGCAGCAGATGAAAGACACATCAAGCGTATTACCCTTTGAAATGGAAAGATGTCCAGCAGAGCCATGGACTCAGAACTGGCAGAAACCAGTGGGACCCAGGTACATCCGTCTACTGTCTGGAGAAGTCTGGCCAGAAGTCTTCATGGAAGAGTTGCAGCCAAAAAGTCAAACTTCCGACATGGAAACAAGGCCAAGCAACTCATGTGTGCACAAAAACATGGGAACTGGGGTGCAGAACAACGGCAGGAGGAGCTCTGGACTGATGAGTCCTAATGGGAAATATTTGGCTCTAGCAGAAGCAGTTTGTTCGTCGAAGGGCTGGAGAGCGGTACAATAATGAGTGTCTGCAGGCAACAGTGAAGCATGATGGAAGTTCCTTGAACACTTGGGGCTGCTTTTCTGCAAATGGAGTTGGAGATTTCATCAGGATTAATGGTGTTCTCAATGCTGAGAAATACAGCCAGATACTCATTTATCATGCAATACCATCAGGGAGGCGTAGGATTGGCCCCAAATTTATTCTGCAGCAGGACAACGACCCAAACATGCAGCCAAAGTCATTAAGAACTATCTTCAGTGTAGAGAAGAACAAGAAGTCCTGGAAGTGATGGTACGGCTCCCACAGAGCTCTGATCTCTACATCATGGAGTGTGTCTGGGATTACATGAGGAGACAGAAAGATGTGAGGAAGTCTACATCCACAGAAGATCTGTGGTTTGTTCTCAAACATGTTTGGAACAACCTAGCAGCCGAGTTCCTTCAAAAACGGTGTGTAAGTGAACCTAGAAGAACTGATGCTGTTTTGAAGGCAAAATGTGGTTTACCAAATATTAATTTGATTTAGATTTCTCTTTTGTTCATTCACTACATTTTGTTGATTGATGAAAAGAAATGATTAACACTTCCATTTCTGAAAGCATTCTTTGTTTACATTAATTTTCGCCCACCAACTTAGAACTTTTGCACGCTACTGTATACTCATATTCCTAAACATTACCACTGACACGACTGAGGTTTACAATGTTTCCCTTCGAACATGGCAGCCACTTGACCTGCAGGTCATCAAACTTGTATGTTTCTGCCCATTAAGAATAGAACAGATGTCTTACCCTGTTATACGTGTTTAGATCAGTCCTGTCAGAGCTGCAGCGTTAAAAGTATCTCATAATGGGATCTCAGCAAAAGCTGCGCTTCATTATTTAGAGACAACAAACAAGGATGTGCTTCTGTGGGTTTTTATACAGCCACAACAGCCGGCCGCTTCTGTTTTCCAGCAGGTTCAAACCTGAACCTGCCTGTGCCACAAGACGTATTTCTTAGAGGAACTAGTATTTGTTGTCCAGGAACAAGTCAGCTCTGCATCAAGGACACAGGATCCAGGAAGATCCAGGAAAAAACGATGACAAGGCTGCAGAAATGTTGACTCCACTTATGTTTTTGTCTTTTCCCTTTTCTGTTCCTGCCAGTCTTTCATGCTTGTGCTCCGGCGGTGTGATGAATAATAGAGGAGTGCTTGTCCTCCCTCGCTCCCCTAGTTAATCAGAGCTCGGATGGCTGCCCTCCTCACTTTAATAAATCATTCAGGGCTTCAGGACAAGTGCGTCAGAGCAGGCGAAGCAAGGGCCACGCCGGTAACTACTCAGCCATTTTCCCTCACTACAACCACAACACAATCCACTTTTCACTATCAGCTCACTCTAAACTAACTTTCATCTTCATTCCTCGTTTCACCCCTTCTTCTCCTCCTTTCTCTTTGCCCTTTCTGCCTGAACAGATTGCTGTCTGGGATGACGTCACTTTAACACATCCCCCAGTGAACGCCGCAGCATCGGGTTATTAAAGGAATGTTTTGAAGAGCAGTTCGGGAGTAAGAGACACTTCAGATATATCGCACCATTTTCTGCTTGTCAACTGAAATCTGAAGGTCTTTTCAAGGAAGGACGAGTACTAAATAGTTTCTTAAATTTTTTTATTCTCCACTGAGTTACAGATTTATAATGGGGTGCCATTTGTAAAGTTGCACAGTCCAAAATTAACACCAATAATTTACATTATTTAGCATGTCACTAGAGAAAAAAAATAGTTAATTTTTCAAATTCTTATTTTCACTATGTTATTCATGTATTTTTTTTTATATCACGGTTTATACCTAAATATTTAATTAGCCAGCTAAGTATTTAGTTTACAAATTAAATATTTGGTTGAGAAGCTAAATATTTAGTTTACTAAATATTGACCATTCTACAAATTATGTGGCACTGAATTTTTATTATTATTATTTGTTTTTTCTAAAAATGTAGAGCTAATGCCATGAAAGCAAGCAATGATCAGGAACTGGCTCCTGCTTATCTGATACAGCATAAGAAAATAATTTAACTGAGAAATCAAGAAGTTGAAGCAAGATCTGTTCTTTTCCTGCTACAGATTTGTTGTTGGTCCTGTGGCCCTGGATGGATGGATGGATGGATGGATGGATGGATGGATGGATGGATGGATGGATGGATGCGTTGCACTGCACCGCACCACAGCCGTGATTACTGGAACAAACACAGACCTCCAGCCATAAGGACCGATAATCCCACAATGCACTTCAGTTCAACAGGAAAAGGAGGACTTCATGGGACATCATCACCCCTATATAAGCACAAAGCTCCGCCCTGCTCTTCCTCTAACCCGTCAAACGGAGCCGGGCTAGCAACGGTTGAGGCGTCCGCTTCCATCCTTTGCTGGCAAAGGGGGTGGAGTGGGCTTCTGGAAGAAGCCTTTTGGATCCAAAATACCTGTACAGTCTGCTGACTGTTGATCAGGTAACTGCATCCGGCCAATGGAGAGAGAAAGCCTGTCTTTGCTGCCGCTCTGCCGCCCTGCTGTCCTGCTGCTGAGCCGAGAGCTGCTCACCCAACACAGTTGATCTGAAGGCTGCCCTTGAAAAAGGGCCGAGTTCGCTTGCCCTTGAAAAAGGGCCGAGTTCGCTTGCCACTCACCCACGAGGACTAATCGCTAGCTGCATCCCATACAGCTGCTGCTAGCTGACCTGCTAACAGCTGGTTTCTTTCCCTTATCATCGATCCCCCAAGAGACAATGGATTCACCCTTCAATGTCTGATCTGAGGATCGTTCGAGTAAGGTTGTGTCTGGGTAGAGATAAATTAGCTTAGCAGAAACAATTCAAACATTGTTTTGATAATCAATTTCACTGTGTTGTTGCAGCATTTGTAAGATTTCATTCTTCAATTGTATTTGGTATACTGTGGTTTTCAGAGGTTATTAACTGATGGTTATTTTAAATCATGTAACATGAGTTATTCCGTTCCACAGGAGCTTTTCCTGTTCTTTGGTGCTAAGCTAAACAGAGTGGCAACTAGCTGCGCTACGTATATTTGCTCCGCACCCTTGTTCTGATACGGGAAATGCGCCTATTGTTCCTGTTTTGTGTGGCTTGCTTTCGCAGACCGCAAGCGTTCATAAAGAATGAAGAATGTTATTTAAGGAATTCAAAATACAGATCGGCTTTAAAATTGATAGTTTAAACCCCCGAAAACTAATTGTCTAAGGCGTTTTGAAACCGCCTTAGTATGCCAAAGTACTAAAATTAGAACAATCTCTATGGTGACGATCCATAAAATCAAATCTATTTTACATAAGGTTATTGATTTCTAATTCAGGAGATTATTTAATGAAACATTAGTTCCTCCAAAAGGTGCTAATTAGTCTTAAACTAATCACAATTAGTTTAAAACGAACATAGCATCACATTCAAAACTCTTCAGTACAAGCCTTGGTCTTTAAGCACAAATATTCATACTGAACTGTGACATCACGATCAATTTATTGGTTATTGTTTCTATTTCTTTGCATATTTGTCCGTTTTACTGTTTTGCTTTTGGTATTTAGTTTAAAACACTAAACGTAGCAATAATACACCAAATAAAATACTACGATCAGTTGTCTTAAGCAGGACTCCCCTCTCCCGGCTAGCTGCGAATCCTTTACAGAGAGACACAGGAAACTTATCCAGGTCGCGCTGCTAACAACACCTGTGGCTTTTAAAACGTCCCCCTCGCTTCTGCCCCAGGTCCTCAGAAGTGAAAAACGCTTTAAAAAACACAACAGTGTTGGATAGACCAGCCGGCTGAAATGAATTAGAATAAGCTTTATTGACAAACTAAGCCAAAGGTTTCAGCCATTAATATTATAAAGTGTCATAAAGTGTCATGTTTAAAAGATTAAAAAGCATCAAGATAAGCCTTTAATTTCAATTACTAACAATTAAAAAAAATATAATATAATGGTTAATAATATGACTTTTCTTTGTATTTACTGATGTTACTCCGGTCTCTTTATTTGTTTCTGTGTTTTACAAACTTATTTATGATAAAAAGAGGTGTTTGAAAAATGAATTTATTTAATTCTTAGTTAAAATTAGTTCATTGAAGAATAACAAAATGACCGGTAAGGCACTTAAAATATGTTTTTTACATTTTGTGACATTTATCGATAATTATCGATATCGATCAATATGACTATTCCCTTTATCGATGTGCTCTTTTTCTTTATCGTCCAGCCCTAATATGTAGTAACTTGCTGTTCAAAGAAAGCCGATAACTTATTCCTTCATCTATTGTTTATTTGGCCATTATTATTTTCCTGGATCCCAGGATGGTGCCCCAAACTTGCTCTTTTTGAAATGAAATTATTAATCTTACTAATAATTGCCCTAAGCAATTATTAATAATTATTCATACCCAAAATATACCTATTATGTCTCAACAGATGATGGATGGATTAATGAACGAATGGATGGATGGAAAAATGAATGGATGGACAGAGGAATGGATGGACTCAGAGTTCTGGGGGATCTCTCTTTAAATCCTTCTCAGCTTGTCTCAGTTATTATACCCCCCCCCCCCCCCCCCACCTCACTCCCATCTCCTCGGCAGGACGGCAGGAGCATATTAATCACTTTAATTGCCAATAAGCCCGAGGATCCCCATCCCATCCTCCATCGCTAGTCCTATATTTCTCAGCGTTTCCATCTTTGTCTCTTTTGCTCCTCATTTTGTCCTCACTACCCGCCCCTTCCACACAGACACACATATAGACACAAAGCTCACTTTGTACATCTAATCCCTTTAAACGGCCTCTTAAGCATTTATTTCATTACAGTCATCAGAAATGCTTCATCAGTACTCTGCACACACATCCGTATGAGTGTGTTACTTATGTGCCTTTTTAACACGAGTGTGCATTCCCTGTTCTGCGTGCACGCTTTGGTATTTAGAGGCTGTCTGCTTTGATTAGCGACTCTCCCGGCATCCCATTCGAAGGTTTATAACAAGGTGCTGTTTCAGGTCACTGCGAGGTCAATGAATAAAAGAATAAATATGCCGGCAACCTTGCTGCAACGGCGGAAAATAATTTAAGAGCCACCATAGAAAATGAACAAGCGGGAGAACAATAGGCTGTGGAGGCCAGAGGAGGGAGGCGTAACAGGAAAATTTTGTTCTGTGACCTCGTGCAGGCTCTCGTGTTGTGAAGCTCTCGCCCCTGTGTATGTGGAGGAGATCGGTGGATGTGAAGCATGCAGCAACATGACCTTTGCACAATCAAACATGCACATCATCAGAAAAAAGGTTTCTGTATCCAATCTGTGAGGGCCTGGGTTAACAAGGACCATTGTTAACAGACTGCTAGGGGAAACTGTACTGCCATTGGAGACACTGAGAGAGCAGGTGTGGGGTCCCATTTGTAAAGTTACACAGTCAGTAGTTAGCAGCAACAATTTGGGTTATTCAGCCTGTCATAAAAGAAAAAAAAATTGGGGTTCATTTTTCAAAGTCATACTTGAGTCCATGTTATTTGTTAATTTAAAAATGTCACAGTTGCAAACTAAATATTTAATTAGCAAGCTAAATATTTAGTTTATAAATTAAATATATAGTTTACAGGTTAAATATTTAGTTTACAAAATCAACATTTAATTTGCAAGCTAAATATTTACTTTACAAATTAATTATTTACTTTACAAAAACAACATTTATTTGCAAGATGAATATTTAGTTTACAAATTAAAGGTTCTGCTCCAAACTAAATGTTTAGGTACCAAGCTAAATATTTTGTTTAGAAACTAAATATTTCATTTTTGAGTTACATTTTTAGCTCCACACTAAACATTTAGCTTATCAACTAAATATTTAGTCTACAAATGAAATATTTACCATTGAACTAAAGACCTATTTAGAAAGCTAAATACTTATAGCTAAATATTTGGCTTCGAACTAAACATTTATTTCAGAACTAAATATTTTGCTAATATGCAAATTTACTTGCCAATAAGGGGAAGTGAACTAGCAAAATAAAAGCTGGTTTACATATTTTTTTCACATATAGGTTTCACGTAGAAAATAAAGTGTTTCACATGTGGTTTACATGTCATCCCATGGACTTCACATGTGAATGTCCATGGGTTTAATTGGTTGCACTTTACAATATCAGAAAATTTCAGAAAACATCTTAGTTTAACTATCAAAAATTTATGCCTTAAATAATGGAAACTTCTGAGTTTTTGCTCGCAGATTTTCGACTTTTCTAAATCAGAGAATGTCCAGGTTTTTTCTGGATAATGTATGAAATTGATCTCAAATTTTCCGAATTTTTTGGGCGGAATTTTTTTCTTTCATCTACAATGGCCCTAATACTCCTCCATAGGTCAGGATCGGGCCGCCCCGGTGAAGAGGAGACACGGGCATACCGTGAGGTTCCATAAAGTTATTCTTAAGTTTCGATAGTGGAAACACACCTTTTGATCTATTATATTTGTTGCCAGTGGTCTGTACTATGGTGCAATTGTTCGCTCTGTTGCTGTGTTGCAGGGAGAAGATTCTGAGTTCGAGCCAAGGCCTTCCTGCATGGAATTTGTCTGTGTTCCTCGTGCATGCATGTATTTCCTCTGGGTACTCCAGCTTTACTCCAGAGTCCAATAACATTACAGTTATGTCGCGTTCACACCGCCCAAAACGTCAACGCCTAGAACGGCAGGAGGGTTACATGTTAAGTCCATGATTGAGGCCGTCAGAGTCCCTGCGGTGCTTTGTGTGCTTTGGCCGCGAAAATTTTTTAAGCTTTTGCTGCTTTCCAAGCTTCAAAGTGGCAAAAGCCAGCAACTCAGAAGTTGGGCTAGCTGAACTTTTGGTGCCGTCCCCTGAGCATCAACCAATCAGAGCGTCTCACTGTAGTGACGTCACTACACATTTAAAGTAGCGCTGAAAGCGAACCTCATCCATACGCAGCTCCTGGAGCAAATGGTTAAACTCTCCAAACTCAGAACGCCTCCCAAGAATGGGGTGTATCCACAAACGGCGCTGATGCACCCCGACAACAACATTGTCTAGCCTTATTTAGCAAATAAAGCCAAGCCACTCTTTCGATATGATCCGCTGTTGTCTAAAACATTCGGCAACAGAGGAAGCCCGGCCCACACTCTCTTTTTTTGCTCAGCAAGTGGCGGGCTTTGCAAGCTTCAGGCTTAAAAGTGTAAACGCTTCAAACAAGTTGGTTTGTGAGTGTTTTTTGACGCCGACAAAGCGTGCGGTGTGAACGTGGCATTAGGTTAATTGGCGACCCTAAATTTCCCTTTTTTATGAGTGTGTGTCCAGGGTGTAGAGTCAACCCCAGGTATTTGTGGGGGTTAGGGACCACAACCTTTTGTGAATAGCTAAAATCCTTGAATACTGGAGACCCCTTAAAATGCTTATAGCTGCCTTTTTTAATAGTTCAAACACCAAATATACTTAAAGGAGCATGGGTCAAGATGAAGAAACGAAACTCACGAGTGACTGCGAGTAACTGCAGCCACCAGCCAAGCCGGAAGTGGAGTGTGCACAAACTCTTCACAAAAAAAAAAAAAAGAAATCTTCACAGCGACATACTACCAGATCACTGCGCATATACCAGTATTATGAAAACAAGCACCATGTCGAGCAACGAAGTAAGTAAAAACGTTTGCTTTACCATCTGCTTCCTGTTTTAAAACTGCCGAGAACGCACAAGGAGTGTCGATTGACATCACATCCGTAGGACAGCGCAGGAATTTCGGGCCCGAACTTTAGCGCATTTTGCAGCACACAGCCTGCTTCATCACGTAATAGCATTAATAAACCGGACATGCATGTTTTTTTTGTTTTTTTTAGAAATCCTGCCCCATGCTTCTTCAAATATCCATTAATGCGCACAGTGGAAACTGTAAAAGCGATGCTCCAATGATAAGTTATTGATCCGCAAAAGCCGAATCTGTGAATATTTTTCTAACTTTTCGGAGCTGCTTCCTCTTTTTCCCCCAAAAGACGTCGTCATCTGTCATTGGCTGTTTGGCTCGCCAGTATGCAGTCTCCTGGTTGGCTGTTAGTGGCACGAATTTGTTTGGCCTTCAAGCCGTAAAAACGTTTTGTGGTTGTAGGTTTTTGTTTTGCGAGCTCGTAGGTGCAGTGTTGCACATGAGCCTGAGATGTCTCCCTCGTACAGATTTTTTGCATGGCGAAACTTTTACGGGTGCAAATGTGATTTGCACACACACAGAAACAAAAACACAACTAAGAAACTGATCTACATGTTTGCAAATAATATTTCTGCAGACAAAGGTTTCTTGCACAGCCACAAAATGTTTCTGCGGGTTCAGATTTTTCTTACAAGCACGACTTGTTTTATAAAACTACAAACCATCTTTTCACATGCAAAATCTTTGTGCATGCACAAATCGTCTGTGGCATGATATTGAACCCATAGAATGGGCACATTTTCCATGAATAGATTGGATTTACACGACACGCTACAGAATACTGCACTGCAAATAAGTGAACTTGTCCAGCGACGCACCAGCCCCATGATCATCCTGTACGGAGTGGCGGCTATAAGCAATGGATGGATTTTCTTCTCATACTTCATCGTCCCATGTCCAGTATTCTAGTTTGTAAAGAATATTCTCTTTTCATTCAGTTTATGTCACTGGGTCATCCTGCAGAGCTCCTTTTGTTGAGTAACAAACACCCAACGTGTTTAAGGGTGTTTAAAAAAAATTACCTTTGCGTTTAAAATCAGAATGCATGCAGTTCTTTTTAACCTTAAGAATAGGGTTTATGGAACCAAACCTTTCAACAGCAAAGATTACAAATGTCAGCCATTCATTTTCTCTTGATCTTGCATTAATAGTCACATTATATGCATGTGTTCATGTGTTGATGTATGCATGCAGGCATGTCTGCGTATGTGTCTCTCCCACTGATCTTTTTTTCCTTTCAGTTTTCCTCCTTTGCTTTTCTTTTTCCCCGTGTAATATAAATAATTTAGCCTACCCTCTGAGGCAGTGAGACGAAACAGGGCATTCATGAAAAGAAATAAAAGAGTCATGAGTCTTAACTTTACCCCGTGTATCGTCTTACTGGTGGTGCACTCTGCACACACAAATCAGGCCTCATCAACTGCGTGCTGGCAAGACACGAGATTGAGCCGCTGCATTTGCATTTTGCTTAGAGTGCTTGGCACACAAACAGGATTTCTTCTTGCAAGTAACAAGAATAATAGAGGACATCCTGCTAAAATATCGACACCTCCCTCTGAGCTGGAGAGCTGTTTCGCAGCAGCAAAAACAACAGTAGGCGCCAAGGATACTTCAGCACGTGTAGTTGGTGTCTGAGATGAATACATAAATGTTTTATCCCATATAAACACATTTTTTGAAGAAGGCTGAGGGGGTGTGTTTCTGAAGTGATAATGCGTCGCGTCAGAGAGTATTAGCTTAGCCATGCTTTCCAAACTAAACTACTTAACACCTCGGGCTTTCTGGTAATACCACACTCCTCCTCTTCTCCCTCCTACAGCGTTACTTATGGGTGGTGGGGGGGGGGGGGGGTTGCTGAGTTGGCCGTCCACGAAGGTTTCTGCCTCAAGGAAGAACACAACCATGTTAAAAATATCAGCACTAGCCTCATGTAGCTTCTTTTAATCCCTTCAAAAACAGTACAATTAACTGAAAAAGTTCAATGGACTTTGCTGGATGTGTAGATGGGCTATTTTCTCATTTGCAAAGTGCTCATTGACTTTTCACCTGGAAGTTGTGTTAACACCCTGTTAGCTGATTATAAGGAAAGACCAGCATGTAAGAAGGTAAGAGCCTTACTCTCCCCAGGTGACGTCCCTCCCCAGCATAGCACACACACACGATTGATCTTGTTTGCGTGAGAAGTTGAAACTTCCAGTGGGATTTATTGTATGTAGGATGAAGCACGTATGAAGAAAAATAAAATAAATACAAAATGTATATCCAGAGATGTCTTTAAGTCCTTACATTGAAAAAATACAATGTGATGTTTAAAAAAGCCATTGATGTTTGTAGTTTGAGGGGAATCCGGTGTAACATTTTGTATTTTTCTACACAGCAGTGGTTTATTGTCTATGTTTCTTAATTTAACTCAGATATTAGTTTCCCTGATCTGTTCCAGGGCAGTTCATACTCCTGGTTTTCATCCATTCACACGCTGCCATTTCCATCCCATTACACTTCCTATTTGTTCATGTGAACAAACCATATTGTACCCACTAAAACCATCTGAACCAATTCATTTTCCTTAATAATTAAGTGTTGCCATCATAATCATAGGATTTTGGTTTTGTGTTTTCCTTGTTTTTTTGTGGTGAGGTATTAGGGCCAAAATTAAGAGTATTGTGCAAAATAAAGGTTGGGTCCCACGAACCTCTATATATACTCCAGCTGCTTGCTGTAAATCCATCGCTAAACGTCTGTACTGTCGTTAAAATGCCTCATCCTACATTTACTAAGCTGAAATTTTGGGCATGTCGGCACTAAAATAAACACAATAAAGAGGTGACATTCAGTCTCGCCAGCAGTTTATATAGAGGTTCGTAAGACCGAGCTTTTATTTTGGTGGTCCACTTCTGTTTATCGACATGTAACTTTGCATATTAGCTAAATATTTAGCTCTGAGCTAAATATTTAGCTAGCCTGTTTAGCCTGCTAGTATTCAGTTCAAATTGAAATATTTAGTTTGTAGAATAAATATTTAGTTAACGAGCTAATGTAGTAGTGTGTCCTTGTGTTGCCCTGTGATGGACTGGCGACCTGTCCAGGGTGTACCCCACGTCTCATCCAGTGACCACTGGAGACCCTTGCAAGGATGAGCATGAATGGACAACGGAACAATGCTTGGAAACATCAGGCTTAAAAGGATCTTGAACGGTTTCTGCTTTCTTACCTGACTCCTCGGTGACAATGTTTCCCGATTCTCCAAACTGTGATCAATCTCATGGCTGTCAGACAGTGACTACTTACACATACTCCGCAAAAAAAAAAAAACCCTTTAACAAACTATCCCTTTTAACTATTAACTCTCTTGAGAGAGACACTTTTTTTATTTAGGAGAAATGAATGTCATGCACCTTGTATCTTGATCCAAGACACTGTGTTTGGCTGCATGTTTTAGCTGAACATTCCTCATTAATTATTCACCATTGAAGAAAGGTGGGTCATTATTAATGCAAGTGCCCCCAAGTTCTGATAACAGCCGAGCTTCTCCATTGAAACACATCTGTAGACCTTTATTTTGTATGTCGTCTTCTGTTCTCAGCCGACCTCTTTTGCTTACTTTGGCTGCTGTCTCAAACGTTTGACCACTTCAAATCTTTATATTCAGTCATATTGAATGAAGAGGTGTGTTTCCATTTTCTCTGCCAGCTTTTCCATCCATTCTTTTTCTCTAAGTCGTCTTCCTTGCATGATTCACTACTGTTTTCTCTACTCCTTTCTGTTTTGTTTCTGCAGCATATAGTGCCTCTTAAAAGTCTTTTGATTCATTTTCAGAAGATTTAAAAGCAGCCCGAATTTTGAACCCCTCTACTTTTTGACGTCTGCCTCGAGGTCTCGTCGCCAGTTGTTTCTGGCATGGCGCCTCTTTAGGATTTGATCAACAACACATAATTAGACGTATAATTCTGATGATGTATTAGCCACCGGAAAAACCCATGCTGTGACTTTACTTTTAAAAGTTTGTCGAATGGGCTAAAATGGGCTGTAAACATCCTGGCTGTAGCTCGACCACCAACTGAAAATGGGGGTTACCCTACAGTGGTGAAGGGATGTAAGGCCTTCACCACAAAGATGGTCACTGCCCGGTAAAGTTCCTGCCTCTTTTTCCTCATTCCAACTAGCTCCCTGAGCAGCAAGGATGAAAGGGGTAACTTAAAACGGTGTCGATGGGCTAGCTGCCTGAGAGCTATCTGTGTCGGCCTTTTAAATGTCAAATGCATAAAACCCTGAAATATTTGTAAGTACCTCAGCTTTTAATAGGAATAAATCTGAGCCTGCTGCTTGCAGTTGCAAGCCGACAGTGTGCTAATGCAGGATATACATTATGAACGTTACCATCGCCAATGGAGAGCCCAGAGGGGCTTGTTTGATTGAGCATACAGCTGGTATTTGCACCCTTGCACGATACTACAGCATTGCAAAGACTAGACACGGCAGAAATCTAATCTCGTTTGGTAAAATGGAGCCAGACATTAGACCGCATATGTTGCGGAGGGTGTGAGGTAATTGCAACACCGGAATCAAGAGAATTGTTAAGAAGAATTGATAACATTGGAGGCGTACGATTCCGATAGAATTGGTGTTGAGGGACGGTTCTAAGTTGGAACCTGTTCTTGATTCCCACCCCTACACGTGACATTGGTTGGCACGATTTTACTTCCTGACTTCTTCCTCTACTGAGAGTTGGCAGGTGTCCTCCCATAGGTTGATGTTACTGATGGTGTCTGGCCATCTAGTGTGGAGAATCCTACTGAGACAGCTGTTGAGGAATGTCTGGGGTTTTTCTATTTGAGGTTTTGTTTGTCCTGCAGGTTTCAGCCCTGTACAGCAGGACCGACTTCACGTTGAAGTTGAACAGTCGGATCTTGGTGGTCAGGGTCAGCTCTCTGGATGCCCAGATGTTCTCAAGCTGGATGAAGACGACACTTGCTTTGACATCTGCATTGGTTCCAGTTTGCTGCTCGATGATGGTGCACAGGCAGGTGAAAGTCTGTGCTTCCTCCAGTTCCTGTTGATGCCATTGGAGTTGATCTTAAGGATTTTGGTCTTCTCCTTGTGGATGATGAGTACAACCTGTGCTGATATGGCTGCCAATATACTGGCCTAATCTTACATCTCCTGCTGGCTGTGGGAGAGAAAAGTGAGGTTTTCAGCAAAGTCTAAGAGATAGGGTCCATTTCTGAGTTCACAAGTGGAAGTCATCATGATCCGGTCGATGGCAATGAGGAAGAAGAGCGGGGACAACAGGCATCCTTGTTGGACTTCAGTCTACACCTGGAAGCTTTTGATGAGCTGCTCTAACTTATAGAAATTCTCTGTATCTCTCAGATCAAGGAGGAGATCTCTGGTCCACATTTAACCCTCTTTAGCTGACCGCTACAGATTTTCTTTTCAATTTAGATCTGGACTCTGGCTCGGCCTTTCCAGAAATTTATGTTTGATTGAAATGTTTGTTGTTTTTGAAGTATGCATGGACTCACTGTGGTGCTGAAAAACAATATTTCTCCTAATCTTCAGCTTTCTAGCATTCCTACATCCTGGAGGACGTAGGACGTTGCATACTACCAGATCGGATCTACCTTTGTTCTCCACACCCCTTCTATGTACATTTACATATTATACATCATTGGAAAGCTTGGACGCTTGTGATTCTGGCTCACCGTTCGTAGCTTCTAATCGTTGACAGAACTGAGTCGTCTCGAACAAAAACAGTGTTTTTACATCCATAAGGGTCTAATTAATGTCCTCTAATAAAATGGTTGGTCCACAACAAGTCTTACGTCCATAATCTAACATAATCCGCTTCTGAAAATCTTCACAACTTCCTTCTTTGCCAGCACTTTCCATAATTAGTGCTGTCATTAGATTAAAAAAACTTTGAGATTAATTAATTATGAACTGTAATTAATTTATCTAATTAATCTCTTTTTTATTCTCACCTAATAATTGCTGAGAAAAGCCCTCATCTTGAGGTATTTTCTTTTAAATTCGTTACATTCATTACAATTCATTATTGTGGTAGAACAAAAGTTTGATACATGTAATTTAAAAACTGGCTTCATGAAGTCATTTATTGTATTTAACAGACAGATGCAGTCTCAGCCATTTACATTCTGCTGTTTTTGTGACTAGTCCCGAGTGGCGCCTGCAACCTTCTGCTTCGAGCATGCACGATTCATCAGCTTCCTGGACGCAGTGGCGTCAATATCTTCTCTGAGTCCAACTTTGTTATGGGTTAAAACAACATGTAATATGCACATTATTTTTGATATCGATGACTTGCCATACCGGTGGACCCGGGCGGCCCGGTGGAGCTGCAGTGTGCGGTGCAGACTGGTTACCTGCTGTGAGAGACGGGAGATTGCTGCTCGGTGAGAAGAGTAACAACGTTACATGCTTCACCCTAAAGTTTCCAATAACCCCATAAAAATGTGCTAAGTTTGCCTCTAGTTGTTGAAATCGAGGGTAAAAGAGCTTAAAAACCTATTTCAGGTTGTGATAAAAAGAGAAGAGACATTTTCTTGTTCGACAAATACCCCCCCCCCCCCCCATCGTTTAGCACAGATCGGAGAGCGGGATGACTGGAGAGAGGAGGAGAAAAGACGGATAGAGAAGGCTAAAAGAAAAGATACGATGAAAAATAGACTGATGAGTGGCGGATGTGCTCAGACTAAAGAGGGCGAATTGATCTCATGATGAACCGAGAGGCCAAAGACGAATGGACCTCCGGTTAGGCAGCTTTGTAGCTGAGCTGAGCCAGATCCAACGAACCAAACAACAACAAATTTATTTTATTTTTTTTGCAGGAGAGAGGGAGGATTGGAGCTAAGAGCAGTGCACCTCATCAAATACTCGGCTTGTAAGCCCTGTGAATTTTAGATTGCTGGTGTCCACCAACGCCCGAGCTTTATCCTCCCATAAAAGAGGGTGAAAGAGGCACGAGCCCGAAGCGAGCGAGGGCAATTTCTGCGTCTTAAAGATCTTAACGTGGCCTGACCTTTGAGACTGAAGGCACAGGGCGAGGTGGACATGAAAGGGCTGACGCAGAGTGGAGTCATCCCTGCTTGGGGGCGGTGGGGGGACGCTGCACTGCACAGAAACAAGCCCACACAGAGAGACAATGTCCCACCTCCCAGTTTGTGTTTAAATTCGTCCACTTCTGTCTTCATTAATGCTCTGTTACATTTCCACTTTGTCCAAAATCCTGAAGACCACACACATCTATCTGCTGCTGCTATACCGCTAACCTTAAACATCCTTATGGTCTTAACCCCAATCCTAATCTAAACCCAAAATCAAGCCCTGAACTCATAATCCTCTTAGAGGAGCAAGAAAAGGCAAAATGTCCTCCGTTTTACATGTCTGTTCACGTTTAACTATCCTTAGGGGGATGCATTTAGCGATTAAAACACAACAAGACGGTGCAGCAGCAGCAGCAGCAGCAGCAGCAGCAGCAGCAGCAGCAGCAGCAGCAGCAGCAGCAGCAGCAGCAGCAGCAGCAGCAGCAGCAGCAGCAGCAGCAGCAGCAGCAGCAGCAGCAGCAGCAGCAGCAGGCTTTAGGACCCGGTCTGTCTGCCACTACAAGCATCGGAGCGAGAGAAGAGGGGAGATAGAGGACAGGGAGGAGATAGAGGAACAGTCAGAGTGACAGGAGAAAGCCGACACAGTAACGGGCAGCAGCGATTTAAGGAAGGAACCTTCTCCTCTCCGTGAAGAGGTGGAGGAGGTGGGGATACAGCGTGTACCGGAGATGTTTGACTGGAGGGGGGGGGTGGGGGGGGTGGGGGGATGGAGAGTCTCTGAGAGAGGATGTGGGCTTCTGCTGCCAGGCTGAGCAGGTGATAACATCTCCATCCAGGGCAGCCGAGGGGATGCCGACAAGTTTGACTTCCAATTCCACGTCTGAAACACGTGTGCGGCTCCCCGTGCACGTCCAGGCCTGCGCATAGACAATCCTATAGCTACACTTCCCACATATTCCATACGAGGAGGGATCCAAAATCTTTCTGTCCTGTGGGAGGGGGAGGGGGTTCAGCTGGGACAGGAGGGCTCAACCTGAAGGTAAGAAAATATTCAAAGGAAGAATTCATATTCTCTTTTAACTCAATTTTAACTCTTTGCATCTTCTTTTCTTTGCCATATAAACCCTAAATTTCATGTGAGCGTTTATGTTTTACTCAAATAATTCATCCCATTGTTGGATTTTCTTTTTTCTTTTTCTTGCAGCTTTGCAGAGCATTCTATGTTTTACATTAAACTGTGGCTCTGTGCCTTGATGCTATACACCTTCAAACAATCTGCATCTTGTTGGATTATTTTTTTGTGTGTGTGTGTGTTTTAACAGCCTTATTCCTATAGGAGAACACCCTGTAGCTGCAGAGCAACCCCCTGATGCAACCACATACTGCAAAGCTCTATTGTTTACCAATACTGGGTTACATTGCAGTGTGCAGTTTTAGGGAACTACAACCAAATACAGACGGAAAGCATTCCTTATTATTTGTCAGGTGCTAATTTTAGATGAGCTTCAGCCTTCAGTGCTTCATGCAAGGGGGGGGGGGGGTAAAATGTGAAAAGGCAGCCCAGATAATTGAGCATGCGGTGTGTTTCCCTTGCTGGGAATCCTGATTAAGAGCAGGGGCTTTCTCTGCCGTGGGTGGGCACACAGCAACCCACTCGGTCTGGGATGATAAGAGCATCCAAAAAAACAACCAAACAACCTAAAGAGAACAAAAAAAAACCCACAATAATTACAGCAAAGAAGCAAAAGGTTCAGGTAAAATTTGAGTTTTTATTGTTATTATTTGAAAAGATACAAAAAAAACTGTGCAAACAGATCAAAATTAAATAAGATAAGGTTAATAAAAAGTACAAAATGACGTGCACAAAATCGAATAGAATAGATTGTACACAGTTGTTATTGTAAATTGCTGACATTGTTCTTAATGATGGGCAGCCATTCATGCATGAATAAACAAGCTAACCCAGAAACAACAGTCGTTTGACATGGATAAGAAATAAATGAATTCATGTCAATTAGATCAACAAGCATAACTGTTCTAATCTTATATTTGGAAATCATACAAGATGTTTTTTGTTTTCTTTACCAGCCTTGTTTTCATGTTTCTATGTGCAGAAGAGAATAAGCAGGCAGCGGCAGATGAAAAGTTTAAACAACTAATACAAAATATGTACATTTCTGATCCATTTTTAAGTTAATTGAAGAGACCTTTAGCTTTCCTCAAAGTCTTTTTCAAATGTAACTTCCGGAATAATGCAACAAGATTCAAGATGCTAAACACAAAGTAAAAAAAAAGCGAGGAGATTTTATGGTAAGCAAAAGAAATGTGATTCACAATGCATCCACACTCCACACAGGTTTCATTATTTGTAAGGGTGTTGCATTAAGACTGCTTAAGCTTATATATAAAGTTACATAGTCAAAAATTAACTGCAATAATTTGGGTTTGTTTCGGCTGTCATAAGAGAAAAAAATGGGGGTTCACTTGTCTAAGTCATGTTTGCGTCCATGTTATTTATTCATTTATAAATGTCACAGTTTCAAACTAAATATTTAGTTGGCAAGCTAAATATTTATTTTACATATTAAAAATTTAGCTTCAAACTAAATATTTAGGTAACAAGTTCGAAGCTAAATATTTAGCTTGCCAGTTTAGCTGTCTAACTAAATATTTAGTTCGAAATTCCCAATATTTAGTTGACAAGCTAAATGTTTAGTTTGGAGCCGGGTATTTAATTTGTAAACTAAATATTTAGCTTGCTAACTAATTATTTAGTTTGAAACTGGGACATTTCCAAATGAATACATAACAAGAGATACATAAATATGACTTTGAAAATGAACCCCAGTTTATTTATCTTTTAACTTTTGACCGTGTAACTTTACAAACGGCACCCCATAACCTCGACGTATAACCTTTGCTCACGGTTTGAAGGCCGAGAATATAAACACGAGCAGGTCGGTCATTGTGCTGCAGTTTGGATGATTTTAACAGTCAGGATGACATCTGTGCACAATCTGTACAGTTTGTGTTAAGCCCGTTGTAAATCGCTGTGGCAGGTTTGGCATCTCTTGTCAGCCGATGTGACATTTTCACTGCTTTTTTTATTTGAGTTTTTTAACAACAAAAAGAGCTTTATTCAAACTAAAACAAGCCGCTGTCACAGTCTTTGTCAAAGGCTTTGACGGTTTGAGACTCGCGCTTTGATTTTTTTTTGATTTTTTTTTGGAACCAAGTGGAAACGCACACGTGTTAAAACAATAAAACAAACAATGGTCAGAAGTTTACATACATACATAATGGACATGAATGTCAGGTTATTCTGGGCCTCATTTAGGAATTATTTGAAAAGTTATTTTTCCATCAGCAACTTTAGTGATTTTTTTTTAAACAAGAACTCGGTGCATAATTTTTAATTGATCATTTATTTAATCTAATCAGTTGTTTTATTAATTCCAGAACTCGTTCCGATGTGTGTTTGGGATCATTGAATTGTTAAAACACCCAACAGTATCCAAATTTCATCTTTTTATTTAAGGTGAAGCTATAAAAAATCTGAACATTGTCTTCATTCCATCGGCTTTTTGCAATGCCCCACAGTATGATGCTACCACTACCATGCTTGACAGTAGGTTTGGTGACATACCTCTTGTCACTGCGGCTGTTTTGTTAGCCACTCTCTCAGTCCGTGGTGGTCCAAAAGGTGGTGATTCGGCCGTTTTCGTATCATAGCAGGCTTCATCCTTGGTGGGTCGTTATTTCTATTCATTATTCAGTTTCTTGAGGTTTTCACCTAAAATGCAGGTCAAACAGTCACAAACAGGTTTCCTGGGTGTGTTTTTTTTTTTTTTGTACAACACAGTCCAAACCACCTAAGACGGGTGAGTTTGGAGCGTCATAGCTGCTTAGCTAGTTTAAATCGTTATCAGAGAGGTTGTATGATGCACCAAAATGCTGTGGTAGAGATGCTGGTTTAATCGGCAACACTGTTACCATTAAGGCCACCCATACCACGATAGTTTCTCGTCCATGTTGCATATTGAAGAGCACAATCAAAACAATGTTATGATATTGTATTTTTATTGTGTTTTTACTACTGCATTTGATGCGTCAGATCCAAACATTATCCTTTTCTTATTGTAACTCTGTCAGTATTCAACGTTTTTCGAATTTGGCACCTTCGACCTTTACCTTAAAGCGCCGACTCTTTAGATTCAGCGTATTTTTTTCAGGTGAATAATTCAGTTCAGGGTAGAGCGAGCTACTGTACGTACGTTATCGCTGTTGAAAATTGCTGACGTACAGTTCTGGTTCGGTCCTCCATGAGAAACCTCAATGTTCCCAAACAGCGCAGTTTAAAGATTGCTGGGAGGGAGTCCAGTCTGTTTAGTTTCTGGTGTCCCTTTTTAAAGTTTCACTTAAAAAACGTTGAATTGCACACTTAGTTCTGCACATAAACTGCTTCTCTGTGTATTCTATGGGTTGCTGTCTGTAAAGTTACACAGTCAAAAATTAACAGCAATAATTTGGGTTATTTATAAGAGAAACAATCGGGGTTTTATATTTCAAAGTCATATCTGAGTTTCAAAATAAATATTTAGTTTACAAATTTAATATTTAGCTCCAAACTAAATATTTTTTAGGTAACAAAAATAATTTTTAGTTTTCAAATTAAATATTTATCCCCAAGCTAATTATTTAGTTTGAAGCTAGCAAGCTAAACTGGCCAGCTAAATATATAGCTTTGAAGAAAACATTAAACTCAGAGCTAAATATTTAGCTAATAGGGAGCCTAAGTCTCACCCATCTACTTTCAGTCCATTGGTCCCCTACTTTCAAAAAATATGAAAGAGAGTCAATGCAGCTATAAAAGTTATTTTCTGATCCCATTAGAAATGTTCCATGGATTTAACATATGATGTCCCTGAATTTTAAAGACACATTTCGTTTGCAGAGACAGTGCTAATTACCGACAGGGGGCAAAAGTTACTTTAGGCTTTGTGTGAAAACACGTAGCGGACTAGAATAGCTCGTCTCACAAAATGTACTCTTAGCTCTACAAGGTCTCTGTGGGTATTTCAAGTGCTAGCTGATGTTAGCTTACATCATATATGCGACCTCTGATTTGTACTCTTTTTAATTACGATTTTTTACAAGAAAATAAATCACAAATCACATGACAAACAGTCGAAACGCGCATCATTGGTTGTGATTTAAATTAAGGTACAGCATATGTGGGATTCAGGGCATAAGGCAAAGCGAACCACAAAATAACTTTTATCGCTCCGTTGATTTTCATTGATTTTTTTATTATTTTTTTTTTGGCCAGGGGACCCATGGGCCGACAGGAAGCGGAGGAGACTTAGGCTCCCTGTATGTAAATTCACTTGCCGAGAAGTGGACTATCAAAATAAAAGCTGGGTCCTTCAAACCTCTATATATGCACCTACGCTGCTGGTGCAGTCCAGTGCTGCCAACTTGTTTGGCGAGTTTCACCATCTAACAACTTTTTTTAATTTGGTCTTATTGGAGACTTTTAGTGTTGCCTGTCCGGTCCCAGAGCGCTCACAGCAAGCAGGCAGTCCTCGTGCTGCCGCCCCCGCCCGCCGAGGTCCGGAGCAGACGACCCCACTGCGTCAAGATCGCAAATCGCCTCTCTGTGACAGACGTTAAACAGTCATCATGTCGCAGAAATTCAGAAAGGAGTCGTAATCCAGTCCTCCATTCAAACACTTGGTTGAAGACGTTTATTTGAGATGTCACAGGGGCCTACTGGCTGTATTGTAAGGCGGATTTTTATTCCCACAATTAGTTGTATGAAAAAAACACGAAAACTCAAAAACATACACAACAAGAAAAACCTTATAACAGGGCCCCCCCAACCACACTTCTATCAGTGGTTAAAATCACTTATTCTGCAAACATCACTTTCTTTTTTTTAATTATTATTCCCCTCTTCTACAGCATCTATTACAATAAAGCCCCTTTCAAACAGGCCATGAAAAACGGTAATTTTCCGGACTTCGTCTGTTTTGCTTTTGAGTCTGAAAGCAATCTTCCGGACTTTGTCCGGATACCCTTTACCGGTAATTTTTACAGATGAAGACCTAGTAACAAGAGCTGACTTTTTCGCGGTATGGTGTTTGCGTTCAGATTATCAGGTAATGTTCAGGAAAAGCTGGAGCGGTGTGGGGCGGTGGGGAAAAGGGGAAGCGAGCAGGGAACGCTGTGAGCGCACAAGTTGATGACGTATAAATGTCACTATTTTCCTTTCAGCTTCTTCGTCGATGTCTCTTAAGCGTTTCCATGTGCGCAAAATTGCACACATCACAAAGACGAGCGAGTAGATCTGCTGTTTCGTCGACCATCTTTGCAATAATCCCTTTGTTTGGGGAAATGACATGTACGCCCGCAGCACTAAGTTAACGTCATATCCACATACAACCGACCGCCCCCCAGAAATTCATCAGGATCCTCCGGTACATCTCTTGGTGTGTGAAAGAAGCCAAAAGGCAATGTTCCGGAAAAAAGTGGATGGAATCGTCCGCAAATATTCCAGAACTTCTGTCTGAAAAAAAGACGGCTTAGCATTCACATTATGTAAATGAGGCGATGAAGTCATTTAGCGACTTCTAGTGACTTTTGGGACAGCCAATAGCTAATTTCCATGCTGAGGATTTGGCAACACTGGTGCAGTCACTGTAAATTATCCATCGGAAAACATCTGTATTGCCATTTAGAGACCTCATCCTATGTTTTAAGCTCAATATATATTATTTTATTTTTTCTAAATAGGAACGTGGCACTTTTTGCCCACCATACCAACCCATGTATTGCAGTGTATCTATAAAATTCATCTTCGTAACATTGTGAGCTGTAGTCATTCCATTCACGCTGTATGCTCTGTGTTCCTAACATACAAAACAACACACTCCCTGCAGAGAGATGCTGGAACCATGTGCAACATATTGCAGATGGATGATTTCTTATTCCTCTGGCCTTTTTGCACACGAGTGAGTTTAAAGCATGCATCTGTACTCGTGTGTATGCGTGTGTGTGTGTGTGTGTGTAGGTGGCCGGCTTTAAAGAGTAAATGATGCAAATGTCTGCAGCGTGTGGTTTTACTACTGTAAGCTGGAAACTGAATAAGTTGTGTGTGTCTGAGGTCAGAGCGGGGTGCGTGCTGTGGATTGATTAGAGTTCATGCATGTATGTTTTGCACAGCAGGGTTTAAAAAAAGTCAGCGCCTGGTGTGACTGTATTTATTTTTAATCATGCGGAGGAAATTACCCAATCATCTGCAGCACTGAAACGACAGAAAACCTCCTTATACCAGGAGGTACGGCGAGGCCAGTGTTTATCGAGCCAAGCAGAGGAACAGTAGTGAAATGGCAAATTAGCCTCAGCTTCATTTCTCCTGCAGTGAGCGCTCCACTTGACGGTGAATGTGTTTCCATAGGAACGTGGTGTTGCTTTGAGCTCTTGATGTTCCTGTCTGGCTTTTTGTTGTTGTTTTTGTTTTTCTGTTCTTCCTTATCTTTTCTCTGTGGCTTCCTCTGCACTCGTCGGGCAGAGGCAGGGAGAAAAAAAGTGTTGGGAAATGAAATCAATAGGGCCATTTAATAAGCAGCAGGGCACTCGGATTCCTCCTTCCTTTGGCATCTCTCAAAGAAAAGGAAAAAGCACACTCGGGTCTCCTCAGCCTGACATCTCTGTTAGTCAAGATGTCTTTTTATTGGAGCTTGCGAGGGCGTGCGGCTCCTGCTTTTATCTGCATCTGCTCGATTTGTATCAGCTGAAGCATTACAGCGGATACTTCCAGGATGATTAGTTAGCGTGTGTGCAGCGATAGAGAGAGAGAGAGAGAGAGAAAGAAAGAGGCAAAAAAAGAGACTGCAGAGTTGCTGAAAAATCCTCATGAGAGTCAGCAGCAGTGACACTTCCCTTCAGCTGAACATTTCAGTGAGATCACTCTGCATTTCATTAAAGAAGTTTGGCTCGGTGGCTCTGCAAAAAAAAAGATAAATTGGGGGGGTGGGTGGGGGGGGGGGGATTATGTGGGGATAACAGTAACGGAGTAGGATATGCGTTTGAGAACACTCCAAACCAAAGTAGGAGCGTTGAAGAGGATGGTTTGTGATTTGAGGTGGTGTCCTTGCAAGCTCCTTTCCACCCGACTGGATGTTTTATGAGCTTTAGTGAGAAAAAGGAGGCAGGCTTATAATACAGCTGACACAAGTCTTTTTTTTTCTTCTTTTTTTACAGTGGATGGACAGGGAAGGAGAGCAGTAAAAGGGGAGGGGATGATATTGTAATAAAGCTGAGTGCATCTCTCCCGGAATGAGGCTGCAGGGATTGGGAGGAGGGCAGAGGAGTTGGGGGAGAGCCTTACGTCCACATGTGTTGCTTTGAAAAGGGGAGGCAGACGCGTTCTTGTTGGAAGCCAAAGCAAGGCAGTTTTATTTCAAGGTGCTTTACATGATTAAGTGGTCAAATAGAAATAGCAGTAACACACAGACAAAGCATTTAAAGTAAAAACAGCAATAAAGCAAGAAGAATACACAGAACATGATACAACAAAGCATTATTCACTCAAAATGTGCTTCCCCCTTGCAGGAGGTGAGCTTGGAATAAAACTCCTAAAACCACATCGCAGCTTAAAAAAAATAAAATAAAATTACACCAGGTCCTTCTGGTTTTTTAATCTGGGGTGTGAGTTATTAAGTGAGTTATTGAATCCACCCTGTGAGCTGCTCTGAATACTTACTGATGAGCTATTATGTGGTTTGGTGAAATGACACTTCATTATATCGACGCTGGGATGAATAGACTTTCAAGACGAAGTGAAGATTTTTTTCCCCATGTTTTCTCGTTAGATCGCTCACAGCAGTAATTATCCTTCATATATAAAGTCAAACGTCACAGACTGGAAAGCAGGTTAATAATGGGTGACCTTTTCTTTTGTAAAGTTACAGTCAAAATTTACCAGCAATAATTTGGGTTATTTAGTCTGTCATGAGATAAAAAATGGGGGATAAGTTTTCAAAGTTATATTTGCGTCCATATTACTTTATTCATTATTAAATATCACAGTTTCAATCTAAACATTTAGTTTACAAATTCATTATTTATCTCCAAGCTAAATATTTAGCTCACGTGTAAATTAATTTGCCGATAGGCGGAAGTGGACTGTCAAAATAAAGGCTGGGTCTTGCAAACCTCCATATAAACTCCTGCTTCTGGTTTAGTCACTGTTTGACTTAATTAGCTTAGGACAACACTTTAATAACATCTACTGTATGCAGATTTTATTTTTATAATTTTTTTAATCAAATTCTGGTTCATTCTTTCTTTTTCCATTTCGATTTTAACAATTCCCACCTAAAAAGTAGCCTAACCTCCAGTGAGACTTTACTTGCTTTAGGAAATCTCGATGGGTGGCCAATGCAGCACACCTGATTTTAATGGCTGGGCTGATTATCAGGCTTTTGTTGAACTGCAATCACCTGAAGTAGGTGTGTTAAAAAAAACAAAAAAAAACAATCTAAAACATGCAGGGCGGTGTGCCTTGAGGACCAGCGTCGGGGAAACACTGCTCTGAGCTGACGCTGAGCTAATTAAACTAGTCTGAACCCAGAGAATTACATTAGGAGTCAGCTTGGGTTGCAGAGACAGAGTAAATGAGTTCATTATTAGCAACGCTGCAGTTTTCTTCCTGTGGACCAATAAGCACATCAGTGGGGATTAAAAATGACTTTTATTGGTTTTATATATCGTGAAGCTTGGGTTAGCCCGACTCATTTAGCTGCAGAAACATTAGAAGTTCACACTGCAGACTGAGTTTCATGATGCGATCTATCAGATCAGAATTCCTCTTAAATATCAGACATACAGTTAAAACCAGATATATATTTTATATAACTCTCATCAAAGTCATAAGTATACATAAACTTCCTTAGTATTTGGTAAAATTGTTGAGAAACGGTTTCACTTGGGCCAAACATTTCTGGTTTCCCTCCACCAGCTTTCAACAATAGTTTGCTGGAATCTTGTCCCACTCCTCTTGACAGAACTGGTGGAACTGGGTCAGGTTTGGGGGCCTTTTTGGTCGCATTCACCTTTCCAGTACCATCAGCAGATTTTCTATGGGATTGATATCAGGGCTTTGTCATGGTCACTCCAATACACTGACTTTGTTGTCTTTGGGGGTCATTGTCCATCTGGAAGACCCATTTGGGCCCATGCTTCAACATCCTGGCTGATGTCTTCAGACGTTGCTTCATTATGTTCACATCATTTTCTTTTCTCATCATACCATCTATTTTGTGAAGTTGCAAAATGTAGTCTGTAGTTCTGAGGCAAATAGGTAGCCCCAAATCATCCCACTGCCACCTCCATGTTTGACTGTCGGTATGATGTTCTTTTCTGAAATGCTAATAGTTTTTTACATCAGATGTGACATGATACCTTCTAAGAAGGTCCGCTTTTGTCTTGTCGATCCACAGACTCTTTTCCCAGAAGCCACTGTGGATCATCAAGAGGTTTTTGGCAAGTGTGAGACGAGTCTTTCTGTTCGTCTACACAAGGTGTGGTTTATGCCAATGAAATCTCCCTTTTTCTTATTGCTAAATCCCGAATTCTGACCATAACTAAAGAAAGTGAGGCCTGCATCGCTTTCGGTGTTGTTCTAGGTTATTCTGGGATAATGGCTCTTATACATTGGAGTCCCAAAGCCTTTGAAACTGCTTTTGGTGACTCTTTCCACACTCAAACATATAAATTAGTTTGATACTCACCTTTTTGTTGATTTCCTTAGATCGGGGTATGATGTGTTGCTTTTTGAGATTTTTCAAGGTGTTGTTTGCAAAGTTACACAGTTAAAAGTTACCAGGCATAATTTGGGTGATTTAGCCAGTCGTTACAGAAATTAATGGGGGTTTATCTTTCAAAGTCATATTTGTGTCCACATCATTTATTAATTAAAAAATTTAAAAGTTTCAAACTAAGTATTTATGCTAGATTACAACTTAAATATTTAGCTCCAAACTAAACATTTAGCTTGTCAACTAAATATTTAGACTACAAACTAAATGTTTAACTTCAAAATAAATATTTGGCTAGCAAGCTATACTGGCTAGTTAAATATTTAGCTTCGAACTAAATATTTAGCTAAATGTTTCGTCAATGTGCAAATTTACTTGCAGATAGGCGTAAGTGGACTACCAAAATAAAAGCTGGGTCTCGCAAACCTCTATATAAACTGCTGGCAAGATTGAAGGTCACTTCTTTATCATAGTTTATTTTCGTCCAGAGATGCCCAACATTTCATCTTAAAATGTAGGATGAGCTGTTTTAACAGCAATACAGACATTTACCCATGGATTTACAGCAACAGTGACTGCACCAGCAGTTTATATAGAGGTTCGCAGGAGCCAGCTTTTATTTTGATACTCCGCTTCTGCTTCTCGGTTATTGCATTTGCATATTAGCTAAATATTTAGCTCTGAGTTAAATATTTACTTCGAAACTATTTTTTAGCCAGCCAGTTAAGCCTGCTCACTAAATATTTAGTTTGCAAACTAAATATTTAGCATGGAGCTAAATATTCAGCTTGTTAGCTAAATATTTAATTTAAAAACTAAATGTTTAGATTGAAAGTGTGACACTTGAAAACGAATAAACATCATGGACGGAAATATAACTTTGATAAATTAACCCCGATTTTTCTCTAATGACAAGATAAATAAAATTATTGCTGTTAATTTTTGACTGTAACTTTACAAACGGGACCCAATATACTTCATGTCATGAGAGAGGTTCTGTTAAAAGTCATCTTCTCACAAAATGTGGTAAACCAAGGAGGTTATGTTTTCGCCAGGGTTTGTTTGTCTGCTTGTTAGCAAGATAACTCAAAAAGTTGTTGACAAATTTTGATGAAATTTTCAGGAAATGCCCACAGTGGGACCAGGAACAACGGATTAGATTTTGAGGGTTATCTGGATCACCGGGTGGAGATCTGCACTCTACGAGGGCTTTTCTAGTTTATAATATTACCCAAGGAGGTTGTCCTTGTCTAATATTTTCAGAAATTTTAACTTGATTCAATCTGCTGGGATTCCTTAAATAGAAAACTAGCTAAAACTTTAAACTGACTGGATTGTTTGTATTAAAATGACTTTCTTATAAAGTGCCTTGAGATGACATCTGTTGTGAATTGGTGCTATATAAATAAACTGAATTGAATTAATACTAAAACTCTGTCATTATCTGAATCAGGAGGTCGTGTTTTTATAACAGCTCTGAACTCTGAATTTGGTGCTAAAATGTCAAATCTAATGTGGCTTTACTGTTTTCTTTACAGACCTCACCGTCTTTGTTGGACAACCTGACAGAGACTCAAGCAAGTCCTTGTCTCTCCTGAGTGAGAAGCTTTTAATGCGGATGGGTTGCATTTGTCACACCGGAGAGCTTCCCCACCGAGGAGCTAAACCCCAGCCATCAATCAGCACCTGAGGACTTTTGTTCCCTCCTTATCGGTTCCTGCCGCACCAAAAGAAGAGCAGGCGTGTCGGCGAGCCAATGTGCACCGTCGGATTATATTTCTGTGGCCTTATTGCTTTCACAGATTAAGATTCAAATCTATTCCCGTCACCAATGCTGGAGGTTGTGTATTTGTCAAGCATCAGAAAGGTCCTCTCTGAGGGAGAAAAACAACTGGCAAGACGCCACGACGCCTAGGAAATCTTTTTGTTGTTATTTCTGCTGCAGCTATTTATTAACTCCGGATCCATTTCTATCCTGAGCAGCTAAAAAGCAAAATTCTACCTTACAGTCGGGGCATTTTTTTTTCCCCCGTCTCCACCTGATCCAGAACCTTTAGCGTCACATTTTGCTGTATGAGAGCAAATATTGGTGAGGTCATTCGGTCCCACGCGACGGGCAAAAATGAGACCGACCCCGAACAATCAAGCTTGACGGAAATAGTTTCTGACATTTAGGAAAACATCTTCTTCAATAATCCAACACAACTGCCAGCCTCTCCCGGCCTTCACGATAAATCTGGCATGTGTTGTTGTTGTCCTCCGGACCCAGCGCCATAACAAGAGAAAAATTAAAGAATAGGATTAAAGATGGATTATCACTGAAACATTAAAGCCATCAAAGCAGCTGCCTTTGTATAAGCCCATCGAACGCTCTTAGGGGAAGCGCGCCGCCAGCCGATTTGTAGATTACATTTGGCTGTCGATGTGGCGGCCTCTTGTGTGGTTGGGTTTTGTTTTTTAGAAAACGGATGGAGAATATAGACGAGCTGGAGCACCCTCTCCTGGGAGAAAGCAACGGTAACAAGCAGGCATCTGGGCAGGACCAGGGAACCGGACCGGGACAGGCCCCTGCTGGGCTTTTAAAGGGCATTTTGGTGAAGTGTGAAGAAGACAGAGCGTATCCTCCACTAGCTTGGAGGGGCTATTGTGGACATCCTCCAGAGCTACAGCACCAGCAGCTGCTGGACCCTTGCTCCTTACCTCGCACCCTGGAGTCCTTTTATCCAGCCGGCCCCCTATGGGGCCAAACAGAGCTTCTCAGCAAGGACTACCTGGAGACCACCTTTGTGGACATCCGACCCGGCTCAGCGCTGGAGAGGAAGCTGTTGGCCGAGACGCAGGACTTCCACAGCGCCTCCTACAGCATGGATGACGAGGACGACCTTCTTCCTGACTCTGATGTAAGATGAGGCCTCATGAAATCCCAGAATGGTTGAATCTGTCCCAACAACAGTGTTTAAATATTTAAATATAGATGAGATGAATATCGGTTTAGAATCAAGTGAAACAACTTTCAAACTAAGTTTTAGCATTTCTGATTGGGACAGGATCATTACGGAGGTGTATTGCATTCACAAACTCTGTCTTTCTGATTTAATTAGATAATTTACGAATAAATTAGATAAAAAAGCTCAATTTTTTTCATTAAAGCTACATTGTGTATTTTTTTGAGTTAATTCTTTGCAAAACCCCTTTTGTTCTTTCAAAAATATGTGCTCATTCAGGTGTAATTACTTCCACCTACTAATGAAAGTATTCTCGTAAGTGTAGAATCTGCTATTCAGAATACATACGAGCGAGTCGGTCGAATTGGTGAATCCATGTTGAGCCTCCATCTTTGAAATACATTCGCCAACGAGGGACATTCCTGGAAATTGTAGCTCCGCCTTTCGCGCTTTGGCTACACTCAGTTGCACCGTGATGAATGCCAGAGGGAGATTGTCTACTCGCGACGCAACAGACGTCTGACTATATAACTAAATGCAATGCAATTTTCTAAAGTAACCTCATCACTGGAAGGAACACTGGACGAAGTCGTAGTACTGGAAGCCATGTTAACCTGGGCATGAAACGGCCACCGTAGGAGTTAAAACGCGCTCGGAATGGGGGGTGGGAGAACGTAACATTCAGTCGGTTGTTTTACCGCTAGATAGGAGAAGTTCTTACACAATGTAGCTTTAACAAAATAATTTCTACAAAAATAATAGGCACCTGCCTCCAGCTCTTCGCATTTGGGTGCAATTGTTCTTGAACCTGACAGTAAAGGTAAAGGTTGCTAATGCGGAGAAACCTGACTAATGATAGGTTAGCTGGCCATTTTGATTAACAAATTAGGCAAGGTTCATACTAAAATACCTATGTTTTATAGCTAAGCATCATTCTTTAGAGAGCAACTGGCAAAACACCGTATATCCATTGAGAACAAGACTATTATTCTAGTTTGATTCTATTTAATGAAACCCAGCAGATTGCATCAAGTCGTTGACTTGCAGCATTCACTCTTCCTGATGGAACATGTGGCGACAGTAGACAGTCGCTTGTGTTGTGTCGTTGACTTCACAGCAATCCCTCATACTGAGCAAGCATGTGGCGACAGTGGAGAGGAAAAACTCCCCTTTAACAGGAAGAAACCTCCAGCAGAACCAGAACCTGGCTCAGTACGAGAGGCCATCTGCCACGACCGACTGGGGGTTCGAGACACAGAAAGAAAGTAAAACGTTGGTAACAGGAGAGGGAGAACATTCAGTTTCTGGGAGCATCATCCCAGTCGATTCCCCCCCCCCCCTCCAAAAAGGCATCACAGCAATAGCAGAATGCGAGACCAGGTGTAACTTCTATAGAGATAAAAAAACACTGAGAGAAAACAAAGTTAACAGATGAAATAACAGGAACTAATGCAATTGGAAAGTAGTAGAAGAGAAAAGCAGCGGAGCGAGGAAAGGTGGTTAGTCTGTCCTCCAACAGTCTAAGCCTATAGCAGCATAATAGTGGTAACGGGAAGAAAAAGAGGAGGAGAAAACAGCATAAACATCCTTTTTAGGGTTTATTATGTACAATAATTTCAGCAGAGCCCTTGTTCTGGAGCCTCACTATGACTGAAATGCAGTGACCAGAGAAAAATGCACAGATTTGGGGTTCATTGTTCTTCTGACTCTGCCCTCCAAGGTATCCTCCTGCGCCGTGCCAAGATAAAAATGCTGTGCAGGATGGGACGCTCAGTGGTGTGAAGTGCTCTGTGCAGAAGAGTGTGCAACTGCTTCTTCTAATGATGCTGATGGTGTATCTTCCACAACATGACTTTAAAGGATTGAAAGATAATTCACGTTGCGGTTGAGGCCTAAAAGCAACCGATACAGATTCGGATTCTCAACCTACAGCAATCAGGTGGTTGAGGTGCACTTGATGCTTGTCAGTCATTGGAGACTTGACTCTGAATTGGAAAAATGCCTCGCGAACATCTCTGGAAGACGCTCAAAAGAAGGACCCAATACTTTCAATATCGGGCAGAACCTCAGCGTATTTTAACAAGTTCCTGTGTTTTGGGTCCTAACTTTCTGTAACAGAAAAATATGTTTTACCTGCATAACAGACCAAACTTAAGGAGACATATACAGTTTTTCTCCGAGAGACGCTGACAGATAGGATAGCTCATTTCTCCTTCATCGACTTTTCTTACTGTATTTCTTTTACATGAATGCAAGAGACCTTTATGTTCTCTGTAGAGCTACTGGCGGGCTGAAGAGGAACCTAAAATAGACAAATGAGCAATGCATTCAAGGTAGGCAGCAATTCAGTCGTTTCTGTCAGAAAGCCAGGTTATATAAAGCCGCTCTGTTGCTTTAGCACAGGTACTGATGCAGCTTAAGTTGTTGGGCATCTATCTCATATCGTTAAGAGCAAGCAGGAAAAGAAATCTTTCAGGCAAACACTGAGATCGTACATGAGGAAAGTGTTGAACGCTTCTAGTTTTCCAGAAAGGTCAGACTTACATCCACTGCCGAGGTGCACTGCAAAATACTTGAGGCTTTTTCTCATTGACCTGTAGAAAACCTATTTGTCCTCCATGTTTGTGCCATTTAAATACCAGTAGACGGTAATATCCAAGAGCGGAATTTGAAATGTGATTAAAATGCAATATTTTTGCCATGTTATGCACCAATCACAAATTAATTTGCACAAATGTCCAAAACAGTTGGGTTTGTACTAGGGGTGCACAGATCCCACTTTTTCAGTCCCGATACCGATCCCTGGGCTTTGTGTATCTGTCGATACCCGATACCGATCCGGTACTATTGTTGAATTAATAATTAACTGTATACCCTCCTCCTTATACCTTACTTGAAGAGACTAAAGGTACCAGACTTTACTTACCAAACATAACTAAGACTTCTTTTTTCCTTTTTGACCCCGCTCCTTTTGTATTGCTGAGGTGCAGGAATTCAGCGTGCTCCTTAGCATAGTGTTTCTGGATGTGCTTGATTAAAGTGATAGTGTTGTACTTTGCAGTAATACCACCTCCCCTCGAAACATTTACTTTGCAGACATTGCAAACAGCCGACGAACTAGTTGGTGTGGCAAGCGTGAAATATCTCCGCACAGCCGACCCTCTGGCTCGCTCCATGTTGCTTCTAGCATGTGACACACGTGAAGCTGACGAATGAAATACGTTCTGCTGCGACGGAAAAAAAAAAACCTAAAAAAAAACCTGGATCGGCCAGTGGATCTGTTCATTTTTCCGATCCCCGATCCAGCTATTTTGTCAGTATCGCGGCCGATATCCGATCCTAATATCGGATCGGTGCACCCCTATTTATAACCCTAGTTTGTACCATTTTACTCTTCCTGAGTCAAATCATGCTGTTCTGCAAGCAGACATTCACACAAAGAGCAGTAAATTTCACAAGGGCTGGAAGGTGCAAACCAATCTGCTTTTCAAGGACAAAAATAGTCAATGAGAAATATTTATTGTAAGGCCACTGTGAATGCTGAGCGATTAAAGTGATACAGGTACTTGGGAACCCTGGAGAGACATCACAAAAGCTCTGAAAAGCAGAAGATAAGGCAACACACATTTTCCTTTTTTTTTTCCACTCTTGAAATCGAAGAGATTAAGGTGGAAAAATCCCGGTTATCGTGTTTGCTTTGAGGTTTGTACAGGACCAACGACACAGTCAACAAAGACTGATGGTACAAGAGAAGCAGAAGAAGAATATAGTTCAAAACGATTTCTTAAAATCCTTCTCTTAGGAGCTCTCCACCTTGCTACTGGATCCTGTGATGCTTTGTGTGGAATCTTCCAACTTTCTGTTGTAGGTTGAGGTTGGTGTCAAGGATGGAAAAACAAGGATGGCATCCATTAATAAATTATTACAGATCATGAAAGGACTTAGCTGTTATTTGTTATTTCTGAAACCTAAAATCGTACTTGATCTGCTTCTCAGCAGTGCTGGTAATCCATTACAGAAGCCAACATTTATTTACTGGTGGTCTGTTTACAAGTAAAAAAAAAAAGCAGCACTTTCATGGCTTTCTGTCATTTAGATTCTTCAACCACATTAGGGAACCAATGGAAAGCAATTTACTGACTGGAGCTATTCATTCTTTTCGTTTTTATTCATTTATTCATTTATAAAGCATCTTCCACCACCAGTCAAGGAGGCCCAAAGTGCTGTACACCAGAAAGGTACAGTACAAAATACAATCGTAAAAGCATTGAGACCAATTAATAACAGTTAAAACCAACAACAAGAAAAGACCAGCTAGGCAGGTGATAAGGCGCGGTAGTGCAAGAACAGCTTGGCTTTAAAACTCTGTAAGGAGGTAGCCTCTCTAATAGCCGGCAGGGGGTTGATTCCAAAGTTTAGGAGCTAGCACAGCAAATGCACGGTCCCCCCGGGACTTGCATCTGCTTCTGGGAACCATCAACACACACTGGTCCAATGAGTGAAGGGATTTTAGGGGAGACTATTTTAAAAGCATACAGGAAGGTACAATCTCCTTATAATCACATGCATCAGCTGAAGCCACAGGTTAAAGATACTGGCGAGAGGTAGCTTAGAGGTAGCTTATATTTCCTGTCGATGGCATGTGTGAAAAGCATTAAAAGCTCAGGAAGGGTGTAATGATTGTGCGACCAGGAGAGGGCAGAGCTAGTAGAAGCTAACCATTAGCAACTCCACAACATGGCGGAACACGTTTGGGCTTGAGTTATTTGTGGAGATAACACATCAACGTTGCATTTTTTTTTTTTACCCAAGAAAGAAGAGCTGAGGAAGAAACGGTTAGAAATGGTTTTTGGAACACCAACAGCGAAGTATAACGCTAAGCTAGTTATTTGTTTGAAGGCAGCGTAGGATTTGCATTGCTGCGAGCCAATCAGACGTGAGACCAGGGGCGTGGCTATGGGTGGCCCTGAGGGGGGGCATAGGCCCACCCACTTTGGACTAGAGCCCACCCAAATAAATTGCTTTCTCAAAAGAATTTTGAACAAATTATATATATCAATTTTTTTTATTTTTTAGAGATGTCACTTAAAGTCATCATAAAATAAAAGAATAAAATTGGAAGTGAAATTTACATATCTGCATGACTTGCTGTCATTGACTGTTTTAAATAACATGCCTTGCGAACTCTCCAGACAAGCTCAGGGCTAGCTGTGAGATTCCTTTACGTAACCAAGTCTAAGATTGTAGTTTTGAAAGGAACACTTTCATTGAAAATATTAGGATCTCTAGCTAAACATTCCAGGCTAATCCAATAAAGCACAGTTCAATGCATTAAAAACAATTAAATGGGGGAAATAAATTAATGTACATTGATTTTTTTTTTTTTTACTGCTAGTTTAGGGAGTTTTCTTTGTAACATAATGCTACTACGTTTGCCACAGTCCCTTGGGAAAAGCTGACCAACCGCTGAGCTCACAGAGCCTCGATCATCCCGCCCCGTTTAACTTCCGTTGCTACCTCTGATTAGCAAAAATGGCGCGATGAGGCAACATGATTAACAGCTTCTAAAACTGTTACTGTCTACTGGGTAAGCTGTCTTAATATTAACCCTTTCAGTGAATCAATTATTTAAAGCATTGGGTATCTGACAGCGGCCATATTGTTATGTTTACACTTTGTAGTCTAAGGGCCCGTCCACACGGAGACGCGTTTTCTGTATACGTATACATTTTTTTATCGCATTAGCGTTTCGTCCACACAGATCCGCCGTTTTGGTAAGACTGAAACCGCTATTTTTTGAAACCGGGTCCCAAAGTGGATAAATCTGAAAACGACACCCTTGCGGTTTCGTGTGTACAGCCAATCTGTATATTTTGTGAAACGATGATGTCATCACGTCACGTGTCGGCTGCGTCACACATAACTGCAACAACAATAATGGCGGACTACATGATTTTGTTCGTGCTGCAGAAGCTACTAAGCCTACTATCTATTGCTTTGTTATAAATCTATTTTTCTTGGTTCGTATACAGCCAACAAGGTTATGCGCATGCTCAAAGTCTTCTTCTCCGTGTATAGTGTATCTCTGTGGCAGAATTGCAGCGCCCCATACTGGTCTGGCATATATACTACACCGTTTTCAGTCGGTTTCAGTGGTTTCGTGTGTACGCAGATATTTCTTGAGACAACGCCGTTTTTACGGAATTTTCTATTTTAGAACGAGGAAAAAAGATTATTGGATAGGGAACGCACCGGCTTCGTGTGGACGTGGCCTAAGTGTAGTGTTCATTGTTCTAAGCTGTTTGTTTAAAACTTGCTGTCGGTTTCTGATGTCTGCAGACACTTCTATTGACGCATTAGTGGAATTTACAAATAAACTTAATTTCAATAATTTTTATATGGTCCACCCAGTATTTCTGTTTGTCCTGTTTGGACGTAAAGTATTCCAAAGTGTGTATCTAAAGTTGTTGACAAGACCCCGTAACTGAATATAGATCACCTGGAATATTTATCACATCTTTGCTGTCTAAATCCATCATAAATGTAAGGAAACATAGGATTCCTACAGGATAAATTGTATTCACATAAAACAATGGCTCTCCTTACATCTCCCTAAAATAAGGGTTCTTGTTGCTGTTTTGCTCGTTGTTGTCTCTTCTGTCTTCCGTGTCACCTTTTGCACATGAGCTCAGTCCTAAAATCCTGCGCTGCACTCGGGTCCACTGCAGTGCGAATTAACCGACTCCCCCTGTGGACGGCCACAGATGAGGAATTTACATCCCACAGGCGTCACATTCGGACGGGCAGATGGTGATCTGTGAATAGCATCTTGAAAATCCCTAACTGCACCAGCTGTGCATGGCAACAACGCAAATACCTGGATCAATCCCCCGTTCAGACAAAAAAAAACTCAATCAGGCAAATTAAACAAACCAAAAGAACAATAACTTGGACGTTACTTGTAGATATATTGCTGCTATCCAGACCTCCTAATTGCTTTGCGAAAAACTATAATGATAGTTTGCTTAAACCATGACTTCCATAAACACAAAGTTGGGCTAAGTTTGGACATCAATCGTCAAAATTGTTGTTTATTGTTGCATTTCAGGACTTCCTCTTTAATTCGGAGGAGCAAAAAGCCATTTAATAAGCATTGATAATGTGCTTTAAAATCAGAAGATTCTTATGACGTGCAGCTTGTTCATGCAAAAAAAACGAAATAAGCAGAGTTGCATGGTAAGGTCGGGGACGTCAGATCGAATATGCAGACTTATATGCGGATGCATGAGTCATGGAAAGCCTGCAGTCAGTGGAGTTTGTGCAAATTCACAGCATAACCCCATTAAGTCACAAGCAAGGTTTTCTGGTTGTTGTAAAAGACAAACATAATGAAGCAGCATATTTTTCCTGCTTTCATGAACCGCAACTCAGTGTTGAAGTATATTATCTTTAGCCAGATTCAAACTTCTATAAGGTTTTTAACTTGAAGGTCTTGGGTTGATGCGTGTACATTTCTTTAAATGGTCTTTTGTGAGCATTTCAAAATGAGGCTCAATGAAGCGGTTCTGAACATGTTTTTATTTCCTCGTTCCTGCAGCAGAGTTCTATATCTAAAAGACGAAACATCTACAGAAACTGACACCGGTTTTAAGTCACAGTCCCAAAGTCACCCTGAATGTTCTCTGTTTGAATCCCAGGACTCGTCTATTGATGATCTCAGTGATACGGACAGTGACGGGAACTTTCCTCTGATGATCCCTCAGGACTACCTGGGCCTGGCTTTTTTTTCCATGCTCTGCTGCTTCTGGCCTCTGGGCATCGCGGCCTTCTACCTTTCTCAGAAGGTATAATCCTGACCTCTCACAATCCAACGTGAAGCTGTTACCTGCACTCCCTTCTACATGGGGTGCTGTTTGGAGAGTTACACACAGTCAAAAACTTAAAAGCAATAATTTGAGTTATTTATGGGAGTTCATTTTTTTAAGTCATATTTTCAACATCTTATTCATTTATTTGTAAATGTCACAGTTTATAACTACATATTTGATAATAAATAAATATAGATATTTAGGTCAAAACTAAATAGCCTACTTGGTTTAGAGCTAAATATTGAGTTAGCAAGCTAAATATTTAATTTGAAGCTAAATATTTAGTTCAGGGCTAAATATTTAGCTAAAATGCTAATTCACTTGCCGATAAGCGGAAGTGGATTATCAAAATAAAAGCTGGTTCTTGCGAGACTTTCCTTTCCTCTTGATATGTATCTCAGCTTAAAACATATGAGCAGCCGTTTTAACAGAAATACAGACGTTTACCAATTAATTTACAGCAACAGTGACTGCAGCAGCTGCAGGAGTTTATATAGCAGTTTGCGGGACCCAACTTTTATTTTGATAGTCCACTTCCGCTTCTCCGCAAGTAAATTTGCTTGCTAGCTAAATAGTTAGCTCCTACCTCGCAGCTTAATTTTGGGTGTTTCTTAATGTCGCCTACCAAGGCAATGCCCAAACTGTTGCTGTTAAACTTTGACTGACATGTTCCACTGCTAATTATTTATTTTGACTTGTGCTATTCACTGCACATCAATTAAAAGTCAGTGCACCTCCAGATTTGCTGCTGAGTTTAAGCACTGCATCAGCAGACTGCTAGAATAATCAATCCTCTGTCCGACACACACACACACACACACACAAGCAGGAAGCAAATCAAAACACACACATACTTATTACAGTCCATCTTCAACACAGATGTTCTTCCAGCACAGTAAGATAGAAAAATAAAGTCAAACATCTACAAAACCTTGCAGAGATAACAGGTTCAGGGGGAAAACGTCAAAAAGTATTTTTCTTTAAGATTTAATTAGAAAAAAAATGTGAAACCTCACAGTGATGGATTTCCAATATTGTGGAGCGTTACCTAAAACAGGGGTCAGGCTCTGAGACGAGGACTAGAGGGAGATAGAGGAGGGCAAAAAAACCAAAACACTGATGAATCCCAAACGATTCAGGGATGGAACATAATGTGGGATTAGTGTGTGATGGAACCGATGTGGAGGAGGAAAGCCATGGAGGATACAGTGACAAATGATGACAAATACCTCTCTCTCTGATTTTTTTATTTTTTTTCCCTCCGATCCGCTAATCCTGATCTTGCTGTCTTCTGTTTTCCAGACCAACAAGGCATCAGCTCAGGGGGATTTTCAGGGAGCCAACGTGGCGTCTCGCCAGGCTCTGTGGCTCTCCGTTCTCTCCATTGTGTTTGGGATCATAACGTACATCTGCGCCATTGCCGTGCTGATTTCCTACCTGTCTGCAAAGCCATTATAAGAGCAACCGCTCGCACATAGACACAGACACAAAAGGACGCAAGCCCTTCATGAAAATCAGCACATCATCTGTAAGATAGTGAATAAACGAAAAGATCTTCACCGCGTCTCACTGGAACGGGACATCATTTAACTCAGAGGACATTCCTCCACTTTTGACAAATTTGTGCCACACTTGTCATCAAATGTGGATTCTAAATGACGTTTAAGGAGGAAAAAACAGGAAATGCAGGATTTTCAGCAATGTGCACGATTGACAGAAGACACAAGGAGAGGGGGGTTGTTCCAAGATGAAGTCCTGGAGATTTTTTTGGAGGAAGGAAACTCCTGATGGACTTCACAGATCCAGCACCTTCACTTACCTGGAAAAATGTGGTGGACTTGCAAGGAGCAATGTTTCTCCAGAGAACCCCAGATTTCCTCAACATCCCATCCTGATTTCCAAGCATCACCTGTTGTTTACCGGAAGAAAGGACTGCCTACTCTTGTGTTTTAAAGCCAAGTTTTATCCTTTTACAGTAAGAGTGCCGTTATAAATGAAATGAAACTGAAAAAAAGAAGAATAAGCTATTATTTCAAAACGCATCCAGGAGTAGGAGTAAAGAAAGTGCTGCTGGGAATTTTTTTACAAACCAGTGAGGGAAAAGTGCCAAAAAAATATCGAAGTGACCCGACTGTGAAGAAAATGTTCCTAAAATATAAATTCTGATTTTTTTTTTTATTCTTCTTCTTCTTGTTAAAAAGGACTGAAATCCACAGGTAAATGGCTTCTTCGGGCTAAAACCATAGAAAATAATAACATGTTTAGATGTAAAAAAACAAAACAAAAAAAGCTGGGAAAAAACTAATGTGACAAGTCATTGTCTGCATGGCACTTTTTTTGTTTCACATACATCTACATAGCTTTATCTGTTCTGTTATTGGGTCCAAAGTTCTTGCAAGAAAAGCTTTGATAAACCCTAAGAGAAATCTCTGACCATATTGGTTAATCATAAGATGTACTTAAAGAAAGACTGAAAACAAAATTCCCAAGAAAAATGAAGGAAGTGTTTCACACAACACCATCTGCAATAGGGCGGTACCAGTGAGGTTGCTAAATAAATAACGAAATAATAATGCATTTTATTTGAACCGCCTTTCAGAACTCTCAAGGACACTGTACAGAATAAGATTTAAAAAAATTTAAACCACACAAATACATAAAATCAAACATTCAAAAATTAAATCCTCAGGTGACCAAAGGGATAACCTGAGAACTAACCAAAATCAGAAACACAGATGAAATCAAACTTCAAGGCAGACTGGCGCAGCTCCTTAGGGGGTCATGGTTCCCAAATGAGATTCCAATGATGTATGAAAATCAAGGACACGATCATCACTGTAGACACAGTAAACACTTTTGTCAAACCACTCGGAAAGGAAGATAATGTGCAACTCACCGTTCAAAGCCTCACATCATTGACAGAACAGAGCCATCTCATCTTTTTGCGTCCACAAGTGTCCAGTTAATGTCTTCCAGTAAAATAGTTAATCCAACATAATCTGCCGCTCAAAATCTTGATAATTCCCTTCCTTGGGTGTATTCCTCACAAAGTATTGGTCATGACTGCCGTTAGCATGCTCATGTTAGCCTAAAAATATCATAGCGCTCTTTGTCTTCTTTGTGATGTTTAATGGTGGCTAGCTTCGCTCTTGTTTTTGATAAGCCAAGATCTAATGTCCATTTTGGCAACCGTATCAAAGTATCTTCTTTACTGCCGATTAATAGCCCTCTGGTGGTTGTCTTGGCTCAATACGTTATATGGTTGCAACTTCATTTACACAGGGGCTGCAATCTGTTTTGGGCAGGCTGAGCCCTGAATGGATGGGCCTGGCCCCCCCAAGGTCTATTCCCATCTGGTTCAGAGTAAGACCCTTCCACATGCTGAGCGGGTTAAAGCACTTGGTGTTCTTGTTCAGAAAGATGGATTGCTTTAGCTTCATCACCCACTGCAGCATCCATCATGGTTTGAGGGATGGAGTCAGAGCCGGTCCAAGGTATAGGACAAACTAAGCTGCTGTTTATGGCCCCCAAACCATCAGTAAATTCTTGAACTGTAACAGAGACCACAGATCTGAAATCTGGCATTCGTTTATTGAGAACGAGAACACTGTTAAACTTGATTTGACTGTTTCAGTGGTAATAAAATAAAAGAATTTAAAGGAGCTGTATGTAAGATTGTGGCCAAAACTTGTACTGCAATCACTTTCAAATGACTGTAGAGCGATTTACCCATCCCGACTCGAGGTTGCCAGATAGGCTGCAGGAACGTAGGCTGCTAGCTTCCAATGGCAAGTGACGAGTCTTACACACTACATTTTTTTTCTGTTAATTGTGTTTAATTATAATGACAGAGAAACGGGCTCTGATAATGCATCGCTAATGTTAGCAATGACGACTCGCCGTTTTTATTTTCCAAACAATTCCTTATCTTTTCAATTCGATGACCCTCCTCCTCCTCCATATGCGCTAACGTAACGTCACTTTGCACGAACATGCATAACTTTCTTCGACTGTCATGAATATTTGAAATGTCCATTTACATGAAGTACAAGTTAGCCAAACATAGACGAATCTTACCCGTCCAGGAGAAAATTAGCAACGTTGGCGTCGGTCTTCAAATTATTCTGTTTTCAGCCATCTCCATCTTGCAAAGGCATCTCCTATATGGATCCTTGTTTTATTTCGGACTTTGTCACGACGTATTTCTGAATGATAACGATGTCTTTTAGGTGTAGTATGGGCGGCTGTAGCTCAGTGGTAGTTGTCAGCCTGCAACCCAGAAATTGTGGGTTCGATTCCAGCTTCCACCTGCTACATGTCATTGTGTCCTTGGGCAAGACACTTCACCTACCTTGCCTACTGGTGTTGGGCAGAAGGGCAGCCTCGCTTCTGTCAGTCTGCCCCAGGGCAGCTGTGGCTATAATCATAGCTTGCTTCCACCAGTGTGTGTGAATGAATAATGGAAGCACTTTGAGAATCTTGAAAAGCGCTATATATTATTATATAGTAACGTTAGACATTTTTTATCCAAAACCCTTTTGTAGCTGCAGCTGTAGTAACTAGAGCAGAGCTGGCAACCCCGATGCCGAAACACTACTGACTTCAGGATTGGTAGATAGATGGAGGGCGGAGCTTCAGGCCAAAACACAAGATGACATCATCAACATCAGCTGAGGGCTGCAACTTCATTTTTTAAACCACGATATCCTGGCTGTACTCAGTTGCTGTTGTCAGTGATATAAGTATTTGAAATGAATATGATTTCTTAATTCCTAGTGACATATCAGGGCCATTTTATGATTAATTGAAATATATTTCTTTAGATTTTAATTTAACCTTATTTTATAAAAGTATAATCTTCATAGGTTGACGGTTAACATAGTGACAATCTGATGCTACGTTTGAGCTCAGGTTATTCACGAATACGTCTCAGCAAATAGTAACCAATTATCTGTGATTGCTTTTAAGCCTTTGGCCCCCCCTCCCTCAGATTCCACCAGATCTGTATTAAAACGCTGCTAGAAGTGATGTTGTTAACAGGTAGAGGGGCCCCAAATTAAATTTAGCTAAAGGCCCAATACAACCTTTGACCAGCCCTGATTGGAGTCAAACTCAGAAACTTGGCTGCTTTAGAATCTGTATCGAAATGGAAAAGTCGCCTATTTACGGAAACAGAAGGATGAAATTTGTATGCCACATGCAGGGATGGAGTACTCGAGTCACGTTTAAGGGACTTGACTCGAGCAGAACGACGATGACTCGCACTAGGAGTTGGACTTACAATCTTAGGACTTGGACTCGAACCCTGACATGTAAAATTGCTATCGTTGGAAGCCGATGCTAATGTTAGCTTGTTAAATCAGGTCAGATTACTGGAGAAATTTTATAACAACTCTCCAAAGCCTTTGTGAGTGTACGGGTGACATGTCGATTATTTTATAGTTTTCAATTTTATTTTTAGCATGTTTTGTTTTGCACATGCTAATGTTTGTGAGAGCTTAGCTTGACATAGAGTACATAAAAAAAAATGTATGGCTGCTCTCCTATTTTTGACTTGCTCTCAGGTGATAGTGACTTAAATTGACTCTTTTGGGGATTTGGGCTTGACCTGTGGGACCTAGCAACTTGACTTGGACTCGAACACTAAGGATTCATGTGTGACTTGGACTCAAAAGATGGTGACTTGACTACAACACTGGCCACGGGATTTTAAAAAGAGCCAAAAACCAAAATCAGTAATGAGATTATTAGTTAAAATCACACGAAAAACTGGTTGTATTAAACAACTAGCTCAGCATTAATGTCTTCAGTCAGACGCTTCTTCGGGTTCGTTGTAATACAGACCGCTACAGGAGATCCTTTCTACCCATAGCCATCATCATCTACAAAAACCTGCATAACATGAGCTACAATATTTCATTTACCTTTGGGATTAATGAAAGGAATTTTGAAATTGATTTGAACCGAGTTGGATATACTAGCTTGATTAGAAAAACAGTCTCATCAATGTGGGAATTACCTTAAAGATTTTTTTAAAACAGCACTTTTAATTCAATTAAAATGACCTAAACAGAGTGCTGAAATTACCAGTAATCTCTTATTGTAAAGTGGTTCAATGTGATGCTGCAGAAATGTAAACTAGGTTTGATGTTACCAAAAAGGTGTCTGTATTATAGGGATGTGTATTGGCAATGGTATGTATCTCGATACATGGGAGACGATACGATATATCGCGATACTATGAGTTAAACTATATATTGTGATTTTTAAAACTCAAATTAACAGAAGGAAAACTGTCCCATCATTCTAAACACTCCAACCTGTTTCATACTTTAACACATTCAGTTTTATTACTAGATCTAGTTGATCCACTGGAACAAAGAAGGTGAAAACAGCCACAAACTACCAGTTTTATGCTTTTAATTTTACTACAAAAATTACTGTCATCATTAATTGTTCCATTAAAATCCTTTTTAAAAAAATCGTTATTTTTGTTTTGAATATCAATACAATATCAGGAAATAAAACAGCGCGATATATCAGTGTATCGATACTTTCTTACATCTCTACTGTATTAGTATTTTTGCTTTCTATCTAATATCTACATCTTTTCTCCAGAAACAGTTATTTTTATGCCACTTTTTAAACTTTGCTGAGAATGTTCTTAAACCCTGATGTTCACAGTGTTACTGACAGGTAATTGTCTGGGTATTTTAAAGTAAAACCCTTTATCTAGCGCTAAGCTCATTGGTACCAAATTGTTGCAGAACCGCGTGGAGTGCCACCAAAATGTAAAAAAAAAAAGAAGAGGGGAAAAAGCCAAAATTTTCTATTTTGCTGTACAGTTTTTATATATAGTCCACAACAGACCTAAAACCATTATAAAACGATCTTTTCTTCCGTCTCAGAGTTTATTCAGACTGTTATTGTTGTCACCATACTGTGAGTCTTTACCCTTGTCAGTTAATTCCAGATCCCCCGACTTCCTGCACACAGCATCGCACGTTAACTGACCCGTATCGTCGTTCATCTCCACCGAACACCCATTGTCGGCTAATAGACGAAAACCAACCCTTTGATGTTTTTGTGTCTTATAACAGAGAAATAAATGTGCATCACTTTGACAGAGCAGCTGAAAGGAGTCGGGTCCTGGCTTAGGTTGTTTTTTTTCCCTCCGACTCTCCGTGTGTTTGAAGTCCGACTTCAGGGGCGTTCCGGTTGATTATTTCCCACTCGGAAGTCGGATTTTCCGTGCTCCGACCACAAATGGAACGCACCATAACGGATGTGCTCGGGGACTAGGCTAGCCGCCAGCAGCAAGACAAATCGATAATTGGCTTTTTACTGCAACGTTTCCTCGGTTTTATACATGCAGCAACCATATTGGATTTTGAAGTCAGGGTGGGTGAGAAGTGCTTTACACTTGGAGGTTTTTCACTGAAATAAACAGTTTAGTTGCACTTCTGACAGTTCGATACTCAATACGTCAGACACTCACAATACCGCACCTCCTCTGCTAATTAAAATCTTTATTGTTTGAATGCATAAAATACAGAGAAACACGTCAGCCAACGCTAATAATGGTAGCGTGCCTGCTCACTGAGCACAATTAGCAAATCCTGCTGGGCTCCCAACTTTTAGCTGAGGCGACTTAAGTGGGAAGAGATGTTATTTATACAACTGAGTTCTGAAGCGCAGTAAATCGAACAACCCTGAGGAACCTCAAATGATGAGTCTACATGGAAAACAACATTAAAAGGATTCCTGGTAAGTGAAAGAAGTTGGCTTGGCTACAAATTCTGGAAGTTGTTAACTTAAATGGTCAAAAGTGTCCTCGCAAATAAGAACAATAATGGAAAGATTACGTTGTTTTGCTCCCATTTTTGTTAAAATAATACAAACAGTACATGAAATTCCTGTAGGAGAAACATCCTCTGTTCGGGTAGTTTTTTTTAGATTTTACTTTATACTACTAAACGACATTAATGGTTTTATTAAACCTACACTGCACAAATATTTAAGCCTAGACTAAAAGGAGATGTTGGTCGTGAGGGGTGGAGGTCAAAGGTCCCACAATCAAGCTCTGTTTGAAGGCCTCATAAAGCCTTGGGCCGGCTCTGCTTTCATGTGTTAACTGTGAATATGTAAGTGGAACATCAATGAATAAATGCACTTAACTAACATCAGGCCTTCCTCTATTTATTTACCTACCTAGAATCAAGTATGACAACGTGTGTACGTGTTAGCCATGTCTCTACAATTGAGCTAAAAAGGAAGACTGCCCAAAGTAGTTTCTAAATATTTTATTACATCACAATCTTTAAATGCACTGAATAAAAATAAAAAAACTGGGTGGGGGGGCCTTGGGGGCTTAAAAGAAAGCAGTGCCTGGATCAAAGGTTCTTGGAGTAACGGCGTCTCACAGAGTCTCTATAGAACTGGAAGATCTTCTCAGAAGCTTTCTGACTGATGGCTATACACTGCTGCAGCTGTGGAGGAAGGAAAATCAGAAGCGTCGGATATGTTACGACAGACCGTTCTGAAATTAAAAATATGAGGAATCCAACACCTCCTCAAATTACCCACCTCATGAACTGAAAACGAGCCTTTGGTGGAGGTCATCATTACTCTGTGCTCTTTGCTGTCGATGGCAAAAGTCATCAAAGCTCGACTTTCCTTAAGAGAATAAAAATAAAAAAACATGTCATGAGTGCTGACTTTTGTAGACAGAGCCAGCAACGTCACAAAGCTATTTATATAGCACCAATTCACAATGAAAGAAGCAGGTCCAATTCATATCTAATTATATGGAAATACATAATCAAATAATCAAATTCATGCCGATAATATAGTTTCTGAATTACTTGCACACAGCCCAAATTGAACATAATTAATAATGGGCGTAACGGTACATGTATTCGTATTCTGGTTTTTCGGTACGGCCCTGCCGGGTCGGTACGCACGTGTACAGAACGAATACAGCTAGTTTCTACCCGAACACATGCAGAATTTTTATGAGCGGAACTTATGTTTCGCAGGGGAACTTTAAAAAGTGACACCAAAACAAAACGGAAAGGACTCCCAGCTATCACTAAACTCTGCAATTTGGGAGCATTAATTGTTTCTCATGCAGCCACAGTAGAAAAAGAAAGATTGACCGAACCAGAACTTTGTCATAACACACTATGCTCTGAACTGAATGACTCACCTGAAACAATGTGAAGCTGAATGTAAACATCACTGATACTAGAGAAAAACCAGCTGATGTCCAACATGGCTACCAGTAGCATCCAATCCACCCAAACTCCTTATTTTGAATAAAATGCAAGACAGTGGAATCCCTGTTGATGAGATGGGATTTTCCCAAAAGCTGCCAATGCTGCATTCAAGTACAGCTGGGAGACTAGGTTGTCGAAATTTAAAAACTCCAAACTGGTTTTAGCATGTTTTATTGTAAAATATAGGCAAAGTATTATTTAAACATTTCTAAACATTAACACTGACTGTTTTCAAGTGTTTTCAGCTTGTACCATTTTATTTGTAAATAAAAATCCAATCAAGTCTCCAGTCAGTTTTATACTTTCAACTTTTTTTTAGTTATAGAACATAATAAAATCAAATTAATTTCAGGAATTGAAAGGAAGGAATTCAGGAAAAATTGTTCTTTGTTTATTGCTGATGATCAAAGTAAAACATAAAAAAAAGTCAAAGGCACATTTGCATTTATTTTTTCTTGAAAGTGTACCGAAAACGTACCAAACTGTGACTTTAAAACCCCAAATATGTACCAAACCGTGATTTTTGTGTACCTTTACACCCCTAGTAATTATAACATAACGTAAAATTCAGTCGGTCACATCATGCCAATTGGTAGAAAAGTTGTCTAAGGAAGCCTTGCTGATCACATCGAGTCACTGACTTTGCAAGAACCCCTGTGGTGCAGATGGGAAAAAGAAAAAGTCAGCTCAGTATGACCAACTGTGCACATATTAAACATCTCTCAGTTTTCTCACACAAATTACAAAGCACGAAATCGGCTGCTGTGTGTGTTGTACCACCCACGCCACCAGGCCCTTATTCTTCATTTTATTTGTTCATATTGTGTTAAATACTAAAGAGACCCATTATAAAGGGCGGCTTTAACACCTGTGTGGACACAAGAAAATGGTAAATATAGCAAGGATGCCATCTTAGCCCCAACACACTCACAGACCTACTCACTCCTGTCATCATACTCTTGATCTTGTGCTGCTAGATGGAGAGTGAACTCAAGACTTCCATGATACTTTGCCTTGTCTGATCTCTTGTAATAACCTTTAAGTATAATCGGACTGACTATATTGCCCCTGGGGGATAATCTAATTTCACTAAATATTTATCAGATAGCAATGAAAAAAATAAAGAATCTGTTCCATTGTTAAGTTCTTCAGTATTACAGAACAGTACAGCAGAGGGCAGGAACCCAATTTCTACCTACTGACAAATTGTTTTGTTGTTAGTGTCATAGTGTAACATTGCTTTAGTTCACTGAGGTTTGCAGAAATGTGTCTCTGCAATATTTATCTCTGTGAGTTGGAGATGTGGACTTTTACTGGGCCATTGCAACACAGTGATTATTTTCTTTTTCCAACAGTTCTCTCGCTTAGACTTACTGCTGTGTTCTGAATTGTCCTGTTGATGTCTCAGTTTGGGCCAAGCTTCAATGGTGTCAGCCAAAATCATTACCCTTCCTCTACTGGTATAAGGTTTTTGTGCTGAAATACTATGTTTTCTGTTCCCTTGAACCTGCCAGGCCTACCAATCAGGGTGTCAGGCTTCCTCTTGGCAAAACCTTTGAAACAACCATACTTGTTTAGTAATTTTCTGATTTATTGTTATTAACTTTAACATTTAACACAGTAACTGTAGACTTAGAAATTAACCTCATTGTGGTTTTTTTTTCTCAGTTTCTCTGACATCTGAGTGAACTTGGGAAAACATCCTCTCCACGAAAGATGATGTGACTTTGCTCTCACCTTATTTTAAGTACCTGCTTACGACCACTTGATCTAACGTTATATCCTGAGACATCGAGCGTTGGAAATAAAGAAAGATTGCCCAGTTTTTTGTCTCTATTTGTGAGAAGTTTAAAAATACAAAATCATGCAATCAGTTTCCATCAATCAAAAAAGGGCATGAGAAATCAACCTCTTCTCCAGGTCATGAATAAATTTAAGACTTTGATTTGTTGTCCAAGCTTTCCTGAGTTTTAGATTTACCTTCTCCTGAGCTGCGGTTGGGTCTGTGATGATTTCACCCTCTGTACCGATGGCGCAGGTCACGCCGCAAAACAGGCAACTCATAGACAACCCGGCATCCATCAGAGCCATGCAGGCTGCGTTCAGACAGCAGGACAGGAGCTGAGGAGCAGATAAGGAACAACAACATTCCAGTGTCCCACCAGCAGATCGAACCCAACAGCTCTGGGAAGGTTTTAGTGAAGGATACTGAGCCATCGTCGTGCAACACCTGCAGGATGAGCGTAAGCGAAGAGCGAGGATGAAGAGATAAAAGCAGAGATGCCTCGCAGGTTTCACGCACGCACTGTTCTTGTGATCGCTCCCTCACGCCTAGAAAATAAACAGACGAGTGTGAAACAGCTGCCTCAGATTCCTCCTTGTGGTAAGTTGGGGTAAAGCAGCCGTTACACTGCAGAAAAGACCAACAGCAACATGAACACGAAGCTTCAAAACCTTCTTTGGAACTGGTCTGAAATGACATCTGAATTTTAAAAAAGTAATTAACCTTTCACGTCCACATTTTCTTACACAGTCAAAACGGCATTTCTTTTTGGAACTGAAACATAAAAGTTAATTTTTTTTATCTTTACAGTACCATAAAATTGTCTCAAACTGTAAATCTCTACACAGCAGATTTGCTTGTGTATTTCCTGAACCTTTTTCCACAAACTGTTTTAGCACCAGATTGAGAATTTTTTAAAATGCAAAGCAGCTGGTTACTACTTCCTATAATGAAAGGTTTAAAGTAAATTAAATTAAAAATTGCACTTTTTGTTTGGATGAAGAAAAGATGCTTCTATATGGAGAATACTTAAATGTAAGTGCCTATTTAAGAGCTAAGCTGTTTCTGAATCAAAACAACAAATTTGACATTGCAAAGCCTGCAAGCCCAGAAGTTGGAATAGGAAAGAAACCTCACTGTCTAGATGGAAAAATAATAGAGGTAGATGAGCATTTAAAAATGGTAAAACAATTAAATAAATTTATTTATTCATTTAATAAAGAAATACATAAAACTGATAAAATAATGAAAAAGGTGTAGCAGGAGTGCACGATGCAGCCTGTGAAACAATACAAACTGGGTACATTAAACATTCAAAAATGGGTTTTAGTGCCATTTAGTTGCACAAACTGAAAATTCAACAAAAGTTTTGTAGTAATGGTATGGGGGAACCTGGGCAACAGTTGTACCTCCTTCAGTAGTCATAGGTGTCTTGGTGGCCTCTTTCACGCTCACTCAGTTTGTGAGGACAGCCTGATCGAGGCAGATTTATTCATGCGCCATAATCCGTCCATTATTTGATGATGGATTTACCCAAACTCAAGGGGATATAAAGTGCTTTTTCCATTTTTTTTTTGTTTTGTTTCCATCTCTTGATTTATACTTCCTAATACATTTTTTTCAGATTTTCTTGGAGTGTTCTTTAGTCTTCATACTGATTAACCAGTGAATGGACCTTCCAGACTCAGGTGTGTTTATACTACAATCACTTGAGACACAATCAGTGCACCCAGGTCATCTCCATTCAACTCATTGTGAGACTACTAGCACCAACTAGCTGGACCTCTGTTAAATTAGCTCAGTCACTTTAAAAGGGGTCAATATTTATGCAATCGCTTATTTTATGTAAAATATTTAATTTAATTGTCATTATTTTGTAGAAATTAGGTTTCACATTGACATTCCAGTTTTGTTTTGTTTTATGTCAAAAAAACAACAAGAATTTTGTTGATCATGACTGATTTTAAAAGGGTAAAACATCCAAGGGGGTGAATACCTTTTATAGTCACTGTATTTACTGTGGGAAGATTGTTTACTCTGACATGAAGGAATTACCTGGCAGTCCCACTTTAGGATGAACCAGCACCTCCAGCGTTGCCCGGTCATAGATCTCCTTGCTGACTTTGACCTCAGCAGGTCCGTACACTCCCGCCATCACACTGGTATCCCCTCCAGAAATAGGCAGAACAAAGATAATTGAAAGAAGAAAAATATATATTTATGTCCAACTGTTCTCAAAGAATTCAAAAATGGGACAAAAGTAATGGTAATGGATTAAATTTATACAGCTTTTTAAGTCATTCTACACACTCAAAGTGCCCAGGACACAGCAACATAAAGCAGGGGAGAAAGCTGGAATCGGACCCACAACTTTCAGATTGCAACTACTCTTCCCACTGAACCACAATCTCCCCAATAGGCAAACGGTTGTGGGACAAGAGCATCTACTTTGTCACCAAAAAACAAAAACAAACGATAGCCTATGGGGCAAACAGTGAGAACTCCCATAAATCCTGTGTCATGCAAAAAGCAAAAACACCCTGATACAATTCACGGGTGATGTTGCTTCGCATCCCAAAGCTTCTTCCTATTTCTGCCCAGGAACTCTGCCATGAATACAGGGTAGGGTCCAAATAGTCCCCTAGGAACAACTTCCTCTAACAATCCCAGCTTAGTTTGGTCACGATCGGGGTATTTTCCAACACCTAACCCCACCAAGAACCTGTGGACAATTCAAAAAGCCAACATATTCTCCAGAAGTCGATCTCCAGCATGTGAGAGAGGATTGCAGAGATTATAAGGAAGTATCAGCACTGGAAATGTTGCTTTTTAGCATACATTTGATGCATCTGTTAAAGAAATTGCTTGAAACATGAGATCCATATATTTTTTTTTCTGCAGTATTCCCAAACTATTGGGCACTATTATATATTTTTAAACAACCTGATCATTTACAACAGAACTACACATTATAAACAGATGCACAGATAACTTGAGCTGAACGATCCTTCAATTATTTAGCCTGTTTTTAAGCCAGAAGGGGGGAACACGTGTTTGATTATTGTTACCCTGGATGAAGGACGCCGATCCATCAGGACGGGACAGTAAAGTCTGTTCACACCCGAACTCTCTGAGAGAAACAGTTGAAGGAGAGACTTCCATCACGCTGCCTTCCCGGTGGAGAGAGACGATGTTTGTCGCAGCTAAATGACGTCATTCGTCTTTCCTCTCTTCAAAAGATCTCGCTTAAATTTAAATTGGATGCGTTTAATCTCATTAATAACGCCTAGCTGTGATGCAAAACAAGAAACTCGTCTGTTGACATTCATTTCCATTGGGTCTGTAATAATTTGTTCACGGACATTTTGAAAGTTCAGAGGGGAAGTTGAACGACGTGTCGTTCCTCAAGTTGACCACCAGATGGCAGTAAACACCAATTTCAATCATTCTTATAGATAGATAGATAGATAGATAGATAGATAGATAGATAGATAGATAGATAGATAGATAGATAGATAGATAGATAGATAGATAGATAGATAGATAGATAGATAGATAGATAGATAGATTGATTGATTGATTGATTGATTGATTTAAAAAAAATGCACCCAAGTAAGACTACCACTACATCAACATATTTTTACTCAAGTAGAAGAGAACATTGCCATCCAAGAAATTACTTAGTGAAATGACTAAGAGTAAAAAATAATTAAGTCATCACAACTTCTGATTTAATATTTAAAAATGATTAAATCTGACAAAAAAAAACAACAAAAAACAAGGAAGTTCAGGTAAAAGAAACAATTTTTTAATCATGTTTTTTCCAATATGAAACCGATTACACCAATATTTGCAGTAGGTAATGTACATATGTTAGAACAAGGATAAATAATACTTCCAGTGACAATATACACTGTATATACACTTAACCGTTGAATGGCACAGCAGGCTCAGTAGATAGAAAATACCATTAGAGCAATGAAACTTGAAATGACCCCTCCCTGGGCTGCCACCTTATCGTGGTGGAGGGGTTTGAGTGTCCCAATGATCCTAGGAGCTATGTTGTCGGGGGCTTTTGCTCCTGGTAGGGTCACCCATGGCAATTTGGTTCTAGGTGAGGGATCAGACAAAGTGCAGCCCAAAAGACCCCTATGATGAAAACGACAGATGGACTCTGTGTTCCCTCGCCCGGACGCGGGTCACCGGGGCCCCCCTCTGGAGCCAGGCCTGGAGGTGGGGCACGTTGGCGAGCGCCTGGTGGCCGGGCCTTTACCCATGGGGCCCGGTCAGGCTTAGCCCGAAGAGGTAACATGGGCCCCCCTTCCCATGAGCTCACCACCTGTGGGAGGGGCCATTGGGGTCGGGTGCTGTGCAGGATGGGCGGCGGCCAAAGGCGGGGACCTTGGCGGTCCGATCCTCGGCTGCAGAAGCTGGCTCTTGGGACGTGGAATCACCAGCCGGAGCTAGTGTGCGAGGTTGAGAGGTTCCGACTGGACATCGTCGGACTCACCTCGGCACACGGCTCTGGCTCTGGAACCCATCTCCTCGAGAGGGGTTGGACTCTCTTCCACTCTGGGGTTGCCCCCGCTGAGAGGCGCCGAGCTGGGGTGGGCATACTTGTTGCCCCACATCTCGGCGCCTGTACGTTGGGGTTTACCCCGGTGAACGAGAGGGTAGCCTCCCTCCGCCTTCGGGTGGGGGGACGGGTCCTGACTGTTGTTTGTGCTTACGCGCCAAACAGCAGATTAGATTACCCACCCTTCTTGGAGTCTTTGGAGGGGGTGCTGGAGAGTGCTCCTCCTGGGGACTCCCTTGTTCTGCTGAGGGACTTCAACGCTCACGTGGGCAATGACAGTGAGACCTGGAGGGGTGTGGTTGGGCGGAATGGCCCCCCCGATCTAAACCCGAGTGGTGTCTTGTTATTTGACTTCTGTGCTCGTCATGGATTGTCCATAACAAACACCATGTTCAAGCATAAAGGTGTCCATATGTGCACTTGGCACCGCAGCTCAATGATCGACTTGGTTGTCGTCTCATCTGATCTGCGTCCGCATGTTTTGGACACTCGGGTGAAGAGAGGGGCAGAGCTGTCCACTGACCACTATCTGGTGGTGAGTCGGCTCCGATGGTGGGGGAGGACGCCGGACAGACCTGGAAGGCCCAAACGTGTTGTGAGGGTCTGCTGGGAACGTCTGGCAGAGTCTCCTGTCAGAAGGAGCTTTAACTCACACCTCCGGCAGAACTTTGAACACGTCCCGGGGGAGGCGGGGGACATCGAGTCCGAGTGGACCATGTTCTGCGCCTCCATTGCCGAGGCGGCTGACCGAAGCTGTGGCCGCAAGGTGGTCGGTGCCTGTCGCGGCGGCAACCCCCGAACCCGCTGGTGGACACCGGCGGTAAGGGATGCTGTCGGGGTGAAGAAGGAGTCCTACCGGGTCTTTTTAGCGTGTGGGACCCCTGAAGGGAGGAGTTTGGAGAGACCATGGAAAACGACTTCCGTACGGCTTTGAAGCGATTCTGGTCCACCATCCGGCGTCTCAGGGGGGGAAAGCGGTCTGCCACCAACACTGTTTACAGTGGGGATGGTGTGCTGCTGACCTCGACGCGGGACGTTTTGGGTCGGTGGATGGAATACTTCGAAGACCTCCTCAATCCCACCAGCACGCCTTCCAATCTGGAAGCAGAGTTTGGGGACTTGGGGTCGGGCTCTCCAATCTCTGGTGCTGAGGTCACCGAGGTCGTTAAAAAGCTCCTCGGTGGCAGGGCTCCGGGGGTGGATGAGATTCGACCGGAGTTCCTCAAGGCTCTGGATGTTGTGGGGCTGTGTTGGTTAACACGGCTCTGCAATATTGCGTGGACATCGGGGGCAGTTCCCTTGGATTGGCAGACCGGGGTGGTGGTCCCCTTGTTTAAAAAGGGGGACCACAGGGTGTGTTCCAACTACAGGGGGATCACACTTCTGAGCCTCCCTGGTAAGGTCTATTCAGGGGTTCTGGAGAGGAGGGTCCGACGGATAGTCGAACCTTGGATCCAGGAGGAACAATGCGGTTTTCGTCCTGGCCGTGGAACACTTGACCAGCTCTACACCCTCAGCAGGGTCCTGGAGGGTGCGTGGGAGTTCGCCCAACCGGTCTATATGTGTTTTGTGGACTTGGAGAAGGCGTTCGACCGTGTCCCTCGGGGGGCCCTGTGGGGGGTGCTCCGGGAGTATGGGGTACCGGGCCCCTTGATACGGGCTGTTAGGTCCCTGTACGACCGGTGCCAGAGTTTGGTTCGCATTGCCGGCAGTAAGTCGGGCTTGTTTCCAGTGAGAGTTGGACTCCGCCAAGGTTGCCCTTTGTCACCGATCCTGTTCCTAACTTTTCTGGACAGGATCTCTAGGCGCAGCCAAGGCGTTGAGGGGATCCGTTTTGGTGGGCTCAGGATCGGGTCTCTGCTTTTTGCAGATGATGTGGTCCTGTTGGCTTCATCGGAGCGTGATCTACAGCTTTCGCTGGAGCTGTTCGCAGCCGAGTGTGAAGCTGCTGGGATGAGAATCAGCACCTCCAAATCCGAGGCCATGGTCTTGAGCTGGAAAAGGGTGGGGTGCCTCCTCCGGGTCGGGGATGGGGTCCTTCCCCAAGTGGAGGAGTTTAAGTATCTGGGGGTCTTGTTCACGAATGAGGGAAAAATGGAGCGGGAGATTGATAGACGGATTGGTGGGGCATCTGCAGTTATGCGGGCGCTCTACCGGTCTGTCGTGGTGAAGAGAGAGCTGAGCCAAAAGGCGAAGCTCTCGATTTACCAGTCGATCTACGTTCCTACCCTCATCTATGGTCACGAACTCTGGGTGGTGACCGAAAGAACGAGATCACGGATACAAGCGGCTGAAATGAGTTTCCTCTGCAGAGTGTCTGGGCTCTCCCTTAGAGATAGGGTGAGAAGCTCAGTCATCCGGAGGGGGCTCAGAGTAGAGTGGCTGCTTCTCCACATCGAGAGGAGTCAATTCAATTCAATTCAAAAATACTTTATTGATCCCAGAGGGAAATTAAGTGTTGGTATAGCTCATATAATTAAATCTTTAAGGAGTTGTTGTAGATAATGATGGCTGTGGGCAGGAAGGATTTCCTGTAGCGGTCTGTATTGCAGCGAAACTGAAGAAGCCTCCGACTGAAGACGCTCTGTTGTTGTATGACTGTCTCATGAAGAGGATGCTCAGGGTTGTCCATAATTTTTTTTATTTTATGAAGAATCCTTCTTTGTATCATCATCTCCAGACTTTCCACAGTTGTCCTAAGAACAGAACCAGCCTTCTTTATCAGGTTGTTTAGCCTTTTTAAATCCCTGGCTCTGATGCTGCTACCCCAACAGATGACGGCTGTAGAGATTACACTCTCCACAACAGACTTGTAGAAGATCTCCGGCATCTTGCTGCAAACCTTGAAGGACCTAAGCTTCCTCAAGAAGTACAGTCTGCTCTGTCCCTTCTTGTAGACGGCTTCAGTGTTGCGCCTCCAGTCCAGTCTGTTGTCAAGGTGAACTCCGAGGTATTTATACTCCTCAACCACCTCCACTTCTTCTCCCATGATGGAAACAGTGTTTGACTTATCCCTGTTTCTTCTGAAATCTACAATCATCTCCTTTGTTTTGTTCACATTCAAGGTGAGACGATTGTTTCCACACCATGTCACAAAGCGGTCCACCAGCTCTCTGTATTCAGCTTCTTGTCCATCTCTGATACACCCGACAATTGCAGAGTCATCTGAGTATTTCTGCAGATGACAGGTCTCTGATTTGTACTGGAAGTCTGAGGTGTACAGAGTAAAAAGGAATGGTGAGAGTACGCTCCCCTGTGGTGCTCCTGTGCTGCTGACCACCTGGTTTGACACACAATTCTTCAGTCTCACAAATTGTGGTCTGTTGGTCAGTTAGTCATTGATCCAGGCGATTGTTGAGGGCTCCACCTGTGTCTTCAGGAGTTTCTGACAAAGCAAATCAGGCTGAATTGTGTTAAATGCACTAGAGAAATCAAAGAACATGATCCTCACAGTGCTGCCTGCTTTGTCCAGATGACAGTGGGTTGGTTGAAGTAGGTGGATGATGGCATCTTCAACTCCAACTCCACAGCGATAAGCAAACTGCTGCGGGTCCTGATACATTCTTGTTTGCTTACTCAGGGGTGCCAACAGGAGTCTCCCCAGGACCTTCATGATGTGGGATGTCAGGGCAACGGGTCTATAGTCATTGATGACTGATGGTTGAGTTCTTTTGGGTACTGGAACAAGGCAGGATGTCTTCCACAACACTGGAACCTTCTCCTGAGTTAGGCTAAGCTTGAAGAGGTGCTGCAGAATCCCACAGAGCTCCTCTGCACAGGCCTTCAGGATTCTGGGGCTGACACCATCTGGACCTGCAGCCTTGTTCCGGTTCAGTTTCTCCAGCTGCCTCTTCACCTGACTTTTGGAGACAGACAAGTGGGAGGGGGAGGCAAAGGAGGTAGCAGCATTTCCTGACTTGGTTGAAGTCAAACTTGTGGAATCAGAAGAGTCCATGGCTGAGGTGAAGGATAAAACATCCGAGGTGTAACAGGAAAGCTGTTGATCAGAGGATAGTGGGATGTCTGTTTGGCTGGGAACAGGAGAAGGGGATGCTGAGCTAGTTCCTGAACTGAACCTGTTGAAGAATGTGTTCAGTTCATTGGCTCTGCCCAGACATCCATCTATCCAATCCTTCCTGTCCTTAAAACCTGTGATCTTTCTCATTCCTGACCAGACATCTCGGATAATGTTCCTCTGTAGTTTGTTCTCCAGCTTCTTCCTGTATGCCTCCTTGCTGTCTCTGATCTTGAATGTCAGTTGAGGTGGCTCGGGCATCTGGTCAGGATGCCTCCTGGACGCCTCCCTGGTGAGGTGTTTCAGGCATGTCTCACCGGGAGGAAGCCCAGGGGAAGGCCCAGGACACGCTGGAGGGACTATGTTTCTCGGCTGGCCTGGGAGCGCCTTGGGGCTCCTCCCGAGGAGCTGGAACAAGTGGCTGGGGAGAGGGAAGTCTGGGTCTCTTTGCTTAGGCTGCTGCCCCCGCGACCCGACCCCGGATAAGCGGAAGAAAATGGATGGATGGATGGAACTTGAAATGAAAAATGATAAGTCTCAGTTACATAAACTCTGTGAGTCTGTGTCTGCTAAAACCTTAGGTTAGAACCTGTTTATTTTTCATTTAGTGAAGTTACTCCATTTTGTGAGGAGTAGCCAAGTAAGAGTAGTGTTATTTTATGTAAATAAAAGGAAAAAGTACAGTGCAGTAAAACTACTCCTAAAAGTACATATATATATATATATATATATATATATATATATATATATGAAGAGTCCATATATATATATATATATATATACACATGCACAAAAAGTTAGTCGAGTAAATGTTACTAACTAAATGTATCTTGTTAATACACTCCTTGGTTGCCCTCCTCCAGGTCATACAGCCCTGGGTAAAAAGACATATTGCCAATGTAAAAAAAAAAAAATGCATCCAGTAGAAAAGGTTCCATTACAAGATGAGAAATAAATGTTAAGAATCACATTAAAATTTAAGTATTGCATGAAACGACAAGGCAAGGCAATTTTATTTGTATAGCACACTTTCAACAACAAGGTGATTCAAAGTGCTTTACATGATTAAGAGGTAAAATAGAAATAGCAGTAAAACCCAGACAAAGCATATCAAGTAAAAACAGCAATAAAGCAAGAAGCACAGACAAAACATGATACAACAAAGCATTACTCAGAGGCAGCTCTACACAGATACGTTTTTAGTTGTGACTTAAAAGAACTCAGTGTTTCAGCAGCTTTGCAGTTTTCTGGAAGTTTGTTCCAGATTAGAGGAGCATAGAAACTGAAAGCTGCTTCTCCATGTTTGGTTCTAATTCTAGGGATGATGAGTAGACTGGAATTAGAGGACCTGAGTGGTCTGGTGGGGGTTGGTATAGTAACAGTAGATCTTCAACATACTTTGGTGCTAAACCATTCAGTGATTTATAAACTAGTAAAAGTATTTAGAAGTCTATTCTCTGAGCTATAGGGAGCCAGTGTAAGGACTTTAGAACTGGGGTGATGTGCTCTACTTTCCTGGTTCTAGTGAGGAACACGAGCAGCAGCGTTCTGGATCAGCTGCAGCTGTCTGATTGACTTTTTAGGCAGACCTGTGAAGATGCTGTTGCAGTAATCAATCCGACTAAAGATAAATGCATGGATGAGTTTTTCTAGGTCCTGTTGCAACATCAGTCCTTTAATCCTAGAAATGTTCTTCAGGTGATAGAACGCTGACCTTGTTATTGCCTTTATGTGACCCTGGAGGTTCAGGTCTGAGTCCATTACTACACCTAGGTTACGACCTAATCAGTAGTTTCTATCTGTATTAACTGGAGCTGAGTGCTGACTATTGATCTTTCCTCTTTAGGTCCAAAAGTAATTACTTTTGTTTTGTTTCTGTTCAGCTGGAGGAAGTTATGGCACATCCATCCATTGATTTGCTCAATGCATGTAGTTAGTGTTTGGATGGGTTCAAAGTCACCTGGTGACATTGTAATGTAGAGCTGAGTATCATCTGCATAATTATGGTAGCTAATCTTATTGGTTGTTATAATCTGGGCTAGTGGGAGCATGTAGATATTAAATAAGAGGGACCCTAAGATGGAGCCCTGGGGCACCCCACATGTGATTTCTGTTTGTTCTGATGAAAAGTTTCCTATTGAAACATAGAAGTCCCTGTTCTTTAGGTAAGACTCAAACTAGCCAAGTACTGTACCAGAGAGTCCGACCCAGCTCTCCAGTCGTTTCAATAATATATCATGATCAACAGTGTCAAATGCTGCACTGAGATCCAACAGAACCAGCACTGTGGTTCTACCACTGTCTGTATTTATGCGGATGTCATTGAATACTTTGACGAGGGCAGTCTCGGTGCTGTGGTGAGCACGGAAACCAGATGAATCAGATCAGACCCAATGACAGGGAAAACTTTCTTAAGGAAAGCTGTGGGTAGGATATCAAGACAGCAAGAGGAGGAGCTTAATTGGTTAATGATTTTTTCTAGGTTCTTTTGGTTTACTTCATGAAATTCTGAGATTTTTTCTACATTGGTGTTAGTTGGGTATAACATTAGTGGTCGGTTTGGTGCTGCGTTACAGACCGACCGTCTAATTGTTAGAATCTTTTCAGTGAAAAAGTTTGCAAATTCATTACACGCCCTGGTAGAGTTTAGTTCAGGGGCTACTGTCACTGAAGGATTAGTTAGTCGTTCCACTGTTGCAAACAGAGTCTGTGCATTATCAATGTTTCTGTTAATTATTTTAGAAAAAGTAAACGGAGCATTCTTAACAAATACCTAAAATCTCACTCAAACTCCAGGACATAACATGTCCTGATCTGAAAGACTTTAATGTTTTGCACATCTATAATGTGACATTATTATTATTATTTGATTATTATTAAGTTGTTGCTGAAATATATAGTTTCTTCAGTGACAGACGGCTCCATTCAAAGTGCACAAAGGAGTGTTATTGTAGATTTTTCCTCCCAGCAGCTGTAAGACTGTATAACCATCACTGCTCCCAACAAACTCCGTATATGTTCACATCCCTACTGTTATTTGCACTACTACTATTATTATTATTATTTCTAATTTCAAACCACATCTCTGCTGTTATTTGACCATCATTGTTGTTTGCACAGTTTTATTTTATCTTTTTGTAAATAGTCTTGTTTTTTTAAGGCACAGATACACGTGCACATTTTTGTTTTATGAGTATGCTATTTGTAATAACTGCACAGTATTTTTGTGCCATAATCTTGCCTATATTTTATATTCTTATTCTTATGTTTGTGTGTTTGAATCTAAATGTTTTTGGTTGCCTGTCACTCTGCTGCTGTTTACGGCCGAGTTTCATACAATAAAGAATATCTATTCATCCAATCTAAAGATTTATTCTCTTATTATCATTATAATGTAGTAATAATCTATCTTTGATGCTGATGACGTGGTCCCTCTTCATATTACGTTGGTGTCGAAAAGCAGCTTCAACTGACGTAACGCACCCTTTAAATATTCCTGTCGCACGTCGTGGCGTTCTCTTTTCTCCGTCTCCTGGCCTGCTTAGGCTTTTGTGCGAGTAAAAGCAATGAGTGAGTATCAATTTACTCTTTCTCTCAGATTTTGCTGAGCCCCATATAGAGAACCAGAGTCCCCAGGTTTTAACGACATGCAGGTTTAATAAATGACTGAACTGTGATGGAGGCGTGTGTTGTTTTCCACCCTTTGCGTTCTCGTAGTTAGCATTGGAGCGCTCGCCGCTAGGTAGCTTGAAGCTAATCTGACCTGATATTTGGGTTGTTTTATGACACTCGATCGTCAAAATGAGGCGATAAATTATATGTAGAGGGGTTATTAAGCCCCTCAGTAAAAGTTGGCTGTAATTATGACCGGTTTCGTGGTAATTTTATTTGTGCTAACACGTGGCGAGGCCGGGGATCGAACCCCGGTCATGCGATTTATTTATTTTTTTTAAATAAACGCAATGTTTCTTATCAGCGCCTTAGAGGACGCCATCAAGTAAATCAGGGCTGCTCAAATCTAGTCCTTAAAGCTCGTATCCTGCAACTTTTATGGGGCAGCCCAAAGTTGCAGGATCAGAGCTCTGGACTAGATTTTGACTAGATTTTCCAATAAAATAAAGGAAACTTAAGGGTCCTGAATCACTTTAATTATAATCTGTTTACTAAAAAAAAATACTTGTGACTTCATATTTAAAGTGTTCTTTCTCTACCAGGTTAGAGTTCAAAGACCCCAGATGCGCCGAAAGAACGTGAAATGTCCTTTCTACAGGAGAAGGCAAACAAAGCTAGTGGCGACAGAAAAGCCAAATAATACACAACAGACTAAAGGTTGCAATAAATTGAGATGATCAGGACACGGACCATAAATCCAGCCCAAAAGCAAAATTTCAGACCTGCACTTGACTCTGCATACCTTCTGCTTTAGTTAAATGTTGGATCCCTTAATGGTTTCCCCTCCATTGACCACAGCTTGCTCTTATTTATCTGGGATTTTCCAGTACAGTGGACTGATCCCAGGGCAGCAGTGGTGAGAGAATCGTCAGGTTTTGCTTTCACCTCTGCAGTGCTGGTTGCAGAACGGTGACAATGAGGCCTGGCACAGTTTTTAGTTCTGCGTTTATTCGATAGTCCTTCATTTTTTTTTTTTCTCATAAAACTGTCTGAAAATCCCTCTTATCTAGGCAACATAAGATGCATGTCAGAAATTTTGCTTACCCATGCAAAAAGCTTATTCGCATCCGCTGACTTTTTTTCTTCTTCTTTCTCTTCTGAAGGGAAAAATTCAGAACTGGACCATCATGCCAGTGAACCACCCTGACACTTGCATGGATGGCTGCTCGGATATCTGGTATTTAAAATGTCTACTTCTTCAACAAGGAGCTTTAGGGGTTATAAAATGAGGATCCCTTACAGCAAGGGTGTGCATATCCAATCCTTGCTCCAACGCACATGAATCAATTGAATTACCTCCTTGGGATGTCTGCAAGTTCTTTTTATGTTTTTTTTTCCCGCAAACCATTCATTTGATTCAGGTGATACTTGTATGAAACTTGAGTGCAGTGCAACGTTAAAAAATGACACCAAAACAGAAAGGACTCCCAGCTATCACTAAACTCTATCTGGGAACATTTATGGTTTCTTATGCAGCTACAGTAGAAAAAGATGGATGAACCGAACCAGAACTTTGTCAGTGAACGCATCTTTCAAACAGCAATAAGGTCCATAACACGCTCTGCACTGAACTGAATGATTCACCTGAAACAATCTGAATGTAAACATCACTGATGCTAGAGGAAAAACAAGCAGATGTCCACATGGCTACCAGTAGCATCTGATCAGCCCAAACTCCTTATTTTGTAGAAAATGCAAGTAGGAGGAATCCCTGTTGATGAGAAGGGGTTTTCCCAACAGTCAAAGTATTATTTAAATATTTCTGAACATTTTCACTGACTGTTTTCAAGTGGTTATATTGTTTTCTACCATGTCTGCTTGTACAAAAAAAAAATCCAATTTAATCTCCAGTTGGTTCTATACTTTCAACTTTTTGGAGTTTATATAACATTATAAAATTAATTTCAGGAATTGAAAGTAATGAAGTCATGAAATCTGGTTCTTTATTTAATGCTTATCAATGGAAAAAAAAAAAAAACGATGCACATTTGTATTTTTCTTGGTTAAAGTGTACCGGACCGTTGAACCCATAGTAGTTATTGATTCTGTAGCTGCTGCAAAGCTCCACTGTTGTGCTCTGAGGCCCTTTTTGTATTTTGTTTTTTCGTGCATGTTTTTTATTTTTTTCCACTTCAGATCCAGTAAGCCTAAAGCACAGTGTGAGCTCTGGTCCTGCGAGGTGGGCCGTCGAGCTCGTACAGTGCACAGAGCAACCATTTCTCCTGCAACCCACTGCTGTTAATCCTCTGCAGCAGTGTTACTAATGAGAACGAACAACTCTGAGCTTTACCTTGTCTGTGGGGGGGTGGGGGGGGATTAAATAACTAAAAGAAACTAAAGTTTTCTCTCTTCAAAAGATGCTGGCGATGACCCCTTGACCAGCCTTGGTGAGTCCTATTTTTATTTTTAGATGGGAGTGAATGTAGTTTCCAAGTAATGATGAATGGCTCAATATGTTCAACTGCTCTGAAGCGTGAGTGACAGTAGCCTTACTGAACCTGTTGCACTGGAGGCTAAATATGCATTTTGCTGTGCTGTAGCTTGACATTAACCCTCCTTCTGCTCCCCTGCAGGTTCAGTCGTCTAAGATCGATAATGTGAGGTGGGTGAAAATGATTGTCCTCTTAGTTTTAGATTGTCCAGGCCTCCATTAGTGGCTGTTTGGATGAATTTGGCTCATCAAAGTCAGAAATCTGTTTTCAGACCACAAATTGAGCACGGTATCTGCTTTAGAGCAGTGTGCTTATCAGGGTTTGTTTTAACTGAATATTTCGCTGACATTTTCAACTTTACGCATTTTACGAGTAAAGGTAACTAAATCAAAGCTTTCCCATGAGAGCAATTGTTTAATTTCATTTTTTAATATGTAGTCCTCCTGTCCAGCTTGTTCATATTGAATATTATTTAAAATGAAGAAAAAAATCTATTGCAAATTGAAGTCGATATTTATAAAAAATGACTGACTGGATTTTTTAAATATTTTTTTTAACCCTCTCGGTCAAATTTACAGAAAACAACAATATCTAGTACGACCTCTGCTGCTCATTGACCTCCTGAAAGGTCACGATCTCTAGTCTTAAAAATGGGGGGGGTGTAAGTCTTGGATAAATTTTCCAGACCATGATTTTAGGCGAGGGAAGTTCTGGATGTTTTAATTCTTCAAACCGAAACCTAATCTTTTCCAGCCATTTTGAGCCAATGGGCGGATCTGAAATCGGAGGGAATATATTTCTGCATATATCTACAAGTATATCTAAAGCCTCCCTGTGTCTGAGGTCTATCCCGACGGGCCCTTCGCTGTAGGGCCATGTCGTTGGAAATGCCTCGAAGAGTAAACCTGTGGTTTTGCTTTACCCGGGTGTTCTCTGCCGTGAGCATTGCGGGATACAACTGCAGAACACGCAGCGTGAGCGTGTTCACCGCTGGGCTTCAGGAAAGACGTTCCTGCTTTTAAACTGAAATGTCCGTTTCATGGGTTTTGGCAGGACTCCTCCAAAAACGGAGAAGCTGCTTTCTCTGCGTCGTGGCGCCTGGATGATTTGGTAAGTTTTAGGTTTTTTTGTTTGTTTTTCTGTCTGCGTAGATTGAAGCACTGTGTGGTATCTGCAGCCAGCTGCTCCATCAGCTGGTTTTGTTCAAAGATCAGTGCGAAAGAAACTCTGCTTCTGGCATCGTTGGTCTCCGTGCTGCCTGTGTATGGAGTCCTGGTATTTTAGCTGAAACATTCTCATCTCTTAAATCACCCCCCCTTTATTATGAAGTTTTATATTTTTCTTTTTTCCTGTTCAGCACTTGGACCTTGCAGGCGTTTGCATCTGATGAAGTCAGGTTTTCGGTAAGTCTTTAATTTTTAAAGTTTCTAGCAGCACTGCGGTGTCTGCAGCCAGTTGTTCTCATCAGCTGGCGTGTTTAAATAGCAGTGCGAGACAAAAATCTGCATCGGGCATCGTTGGTCTCCCGACTCTTTGTGTTGGGAGTCCTGGTTTAGTGGCTGAAACACTGAGATCTCTCTACCAAATTCAGGGGCTTGTTGCTTTTTCTCAAATTTCAAAGATGAGCAAAATCACCTGACATTTGGTATGCATTTTATTTTAATTTTTTATCTTTCCAGGGTTCGGATGAAGCGTGAAGTTGACAGAAGTGAGTTTCCCTAAGCATTTAGCGCTTTGCTTCACCCTTGATCTGCTTTCAATTCTAGTTCTGTATATTATGTAACCACAAAGGAGTAAATTAAAGGTGAAGATGGTTTTTCTTAAACCATCTTGGTGTTGTCGATAAAGAGTAGAACGTGAACTAAAGTGTTGGTCATATACCAAGGCATTCAGGATCCCGTGTTCCTGACTTGCTGTGGACTTGACCAGAAATTAAAACCCCGGTGAGCCTCCGCAGCGATGTTTGTAGAGGACTCATTGGGGGACAAATATCCATGAACTCTGTCAATATGAGAGGAGGGGGGGGGAGACATAAAACACTGACATATAAATGCTGAAAATGTCTTATTTTGTATTTTTTTCAGATGCAGATCGTAGCAGACCTCGGCCAGCTGAGCGGTGTTCGTCTTCTTGACTCCAGATTTATTTATTTTTTTCCACAGTAACCAATAAAACAAAAGATCCTTGAGTCTCATTTGTGTCTACAGTTTCGGTCTCAATGGGGGATATAAAGGTTTAGGTTTTATTACTTGTTTGATAGTTAAACCTCCGGTCCCCTTGACCCACTTTTCCGTCTGATTCAGAAATTGATAACAAGGCTTTTGCAGCACTTGATAGCAATTTGAGGCTATTCAATAATTTGATTTCAGGCGTACTACAGTGGGGAAATATCTAAAACATAATGGGTAGAGCTGGGTATAGATTCAAATGTCAAGAATTGATTCTGATTCTCAAGAGTCATAAGCTATTATCCAATCTATTCAAATTCGATGTTTATGTGGGTCAGTACTATTATTGCCCTGTTGTATGGGTGCAATGCAGTGACTGAACACTAGGTGGGGTTAGAGTTCACTGGAGAAAAGCTACCAAAGTCTTAAAATGGCTGGCTGTTTTTTCTTTTCTTCCAATTTTGGCTATAAAACCAAAAGGGGCCAACATTATTAAACAATTTAAGATTTTGTGACTTTCAATATGATTCTTAATTTAAGAACAAACAAAATTTTATTTAAATTAAATTTAAAACACATTTAATTATATGGGTGCAATGCAGTGACTCAACACTAGGTGGGGTTAGAGTTCACTGGGGAAAAGCTACCAGTCTTAAAATGGCTGGCAGGTTTTTTTTTTCCTTCCTATTTTGGCTATAAAACCAAAAGGGGCAAACGATATTAAACAATTAAAGATTTTGTGACTTTCAATTTGATTCTTAATTTAAGAATATAAATTAAATTTTATCTAAATTAAATTTAAAACATACATTTAATTCTATGGGTGCAATGCAGTGACTCAACACTGGGTGGGGTTACAGTTCCCTGGGATAAACAAGTCTTAAAATGGCTGTCTTTTTTTTTTTTTTGCTGTAAAAGACCAAACTTAACAGATTTGACTTGTAATTCGATTAATTTCATATATAAAAGAATCGAAATGAAATTAAAAATACTTTTAATTCCAGAGGGGAAATGTATGCTGCAACTCATTCATAGATGCTGTAGTGAATCTAAAGCAGCATCTGACTGAAGACACTAAATTCAAGAGGATGCTCGATTCTCCATACTTTCCTTTGCACCTCAGCCGGAGTAGAACCAACCTTTATCAAGTTGAGCCTTTAAGTCCCTGGCTCTGATGCAGTTACCGGATTATGCTCAACAGATCTGCAGCATCGTTGCTGCAAACCCAGAACAAAATGTCTGCTGTCCGGGTGAACATTTGATACCTCAAATTCTCTAAAAAGACGAGGGATATAGTCTTTGACCTATCCCCGCTTATTTTTTTCTCAAAATCTACCAATAGTTTTGCTCCCATTTGAGGTGATTGCTACCACATCCCACACGTCGGTCCAACGTCGGGATTCCAAGATGGCGGCGCCCTGGTAGCAATCGTTGATGGTACCTTAAACATTCCATGTGCTAACCATGCTTTTAAATTTGGAGTTGCAGGCTTTATTTAACCTTTTTTTGGACACAATGGTAAGTGTTTTTTGTAAAATAAACGTATATCCACCACAGGTTTTTTTTTCTCATTTCACATTGTTTTAATAGGCCCCATGAAGCCAAACTGACAAAGAAAAAGAAAACTCTTGGATCATACAAAGAACATTGTTCCCCCTATTCAGTTACATTTTCTGATCACTTTAAACCAAAAAGAGTCCATTTACAGCACATTTTGAAATGCAGATGTTTTAAGATACCTTTGAGGGGGGGGCAGACCGTAAAGCACGCTGCAACTTCATGTACAGTCGGAATTCACGCTTTGGAGAGATTGAACACAAAATGGGCCTTGGCTAAGCTAAGGTTCTCAAAAAATGTAACCAAAAAAAATCCTCCAAGTTAATCTGAGTAAGCTAGTCCTTTCCTCAGTGTAAAGATTTAGTAGGTCAGTTAAACAAAAAAAAAAGCCCCATTAAGAAATTGTAAAAAAAAAAAAAAAAAACACTTTAAAGTGCTGGATAAAAGAAATTAGCTGATCGGCAAAAAAAAAAAAGCAATGCGAATAGCTGCTTTATCCCCATATACAAAAAAAATGGTCCGCACAGTAAAGGTTTTACATAAGTTTCAAACGATAGAAGAGTGGACAATTGAGTAAGATTACTGAATGTTTTAATTTTAAACATGGTGGCGCAACAACCGAACCTCATGGCTACATTTACTTCAGACGCCAAGCGGCTAAACAACAGAACATGATACATGTGGACACATGCAGAAAATTTTTTTTTTTTTCGATTTTTTTTTTCTTCTCGGAGCAACAGCTTTCAAACAGGGCCGCCCAAGTGGTGGTGATCTCGAATCGGGGAGGTTTCACTCGTAGCCGTCACGATGGGATCCAGAGCGGTCGCCATATCCACCCTGTCCCCTGTAACCACCGGAGGAATATCCTCCTCCGCTTCTGTATCCGCCGCCGCCGCCATAGCTCCTGTCGCTGCTGCCGTAGCTTCGGTCGCTGTTGCCGTAGCTTCGGTCGCCGTAGCTTCGGTCGCTGTTGTAGCCACCGCGGGAGTAGCCACGTCCTCCCCTCCCCCGTCCGCCGGAGTTGAATCCACCTCTGGAGCGGCCACCTTTTCCAGCCTCGTCGACTCGAATCTCCCGGCCGTCGAGCGTCTTGCCGTTCATGGCGTCCAGAGCGTCTTTAGCATCTTCGGCGTTGTCGTATTTGACGAAGCCGAAACCACGAGATACTCCGGTCTCTTTGTCTCTGATCACGTCAACTTTCTCGATGGTTCCATATTTGCCGAAAGCGGCGGCCAAAGAATCTTCGTCGGTGTCGAAGCTCAGACCTCCGATGAACAGCTTGCCCTCGTCAGACATTTTCAATATTTTTTTCTTTTACTTTTCTTCCGAGCGCGGAGAAACAGGAGAACGTGTAGTCGTGCCGCTGCGAGTCGAATGAGGCACCACAGGAACTGTCGTCGATACGAGGAGCGGCCTTATACTTCCGGTCCATGGGTCCCTGAAAGAGGAGACCCCGCATTGGCTGATTTGAGGCGGGAAATGCGGCCGCCATCTTGGACAGGTATAATGTGTGGCGTATTCCTGTTTAAACCAGCGGACTGTTGAGAGTAGGGAGAAGGGGGAGGGGATAACTTTTCACATCTAAGATTGAGCATTCTTAATGTTTGTATTTTGTTAATTTAATATCACTGTACTGTGTTTTTATGTCCACCAACGAAATCTTAGCTAGCTAACGTTTAGTACGGTAAGGCTGAGATTTTATTAATCGTATATTTTTCAGCCACTGACACAAGAATGCTACTATAGAAATGAAACTGTTTTTACTGGTATAAAATGTCTCTTATCCAGCCATCCCAGGAAACAAGTTTACTGATCATTTCAGCAGCTTTGGATCAACACAAATGCCATTTTTTTGTTAAAGAAATGTTCTAAGAAATCTGATGAAGTAAAGACGAAAATATTAATAAAATGAGAAGATATAAATATTAATAGAAGAATGACCAAAATATGAGTGACCTCCTTTGTACAGTGTTTTGGTGTAGACTCTCCCAAAACTCATATATACATATTAATCAATTAATAATAGTACTTTCTGCTCTGTCTTATAGTATTCTGTGTGTTTTGCATGCATTTTATGAGTCAATCTGCATATTATATTACTGTTAAGACAACTATGAATGTAGAAATAGGCCGAACCATCTGTCCTGTATCAGAGCTAAATGTTTTGGCGTTTGCAGACAAAAAGGCGCGTGAAAAACAATTCAGTATTAAGCGAGTTATGATTTAATAAACGTGCTGACGCTTCATTGCGTACCTGCCAAACAGATTACAAAATGGGAGCGGGGGGATACCGGTCCAAGATGGCGGCCCAACGGCTCTTCAGCGCCAACAGGCAGTAGCGGCCGATGCGGCGTCTACTCTTTATATTGTCTATGTGCCTTACTGCCAAAGAAAAATGAGTCAATTGAGCGAGAAGTTATTTTCTAAACCCATTTGAAATGTGCCATGGATTTAACATATGTCAGAGGGCTTTAAAAACACACTGTGATGTCGAGAAAGCGCTAATTTTAGGTTTTGTGTGGTAAAAAACACGTTGTGGACTACAACTGAAGAAGAAGAAAAATGGCCTTGAGTTTAGCGAGCTTCGCATCCTTTTTACAGGGAGAATGGAGGAGCATTAATATTGGAGAAAACCACTCCGGTGCGGTCGTGTGGAAAGTGGCAGAGATGCTGTGGGAGAAATAGTCGGTCGAGGGAGAGTCAACATGCGGGACGAGCTCTACAAGGTCTCGGTGAGCATTTCCAGTGCTAGCTAATGTTACGTAACGTCATTTATGCGACTTCTAAATTGTAGTCTTTTTTTTAATTATGAATTTTTACAAGCAAATAAATCTCGGCTCACGTGACAGTCAAAACGCACATTGTTAGTTATTTAAATTGAAGGTACAGCATATGTGTGATTCAGGGCGTAAGGCAAAAAGGACCAGAAAATAACTTTAATCGTTTCGTTGACTTTCATTCACTATTTTTGCTATTCGGTCAGGGGATCCATGGGCCGACGGCGCAGGTCCTAAACCTACAGGACTAAATAAATTGAGTTTGTTGAAGTAGAGACTCTTCCTACGGGATGTGTGTAACTTAAGCCGTCAGAGCGGCTCAACCATTGGCCTCAAATAGGCCTCAAAAGAATTACACCGACATCACGAGGTTGCTGTTTTTTTCCCGCTTCTGGTGCAGTTTTCCCTCCGTCCACGAGGGGGCTCCGCAGACTCTTCTTTACATCCCATATATATGCCACAGATGGTCGTGTTTGGGGGTTTAACTTCAATAACGAGGCTAATTGGAGATTTGTCTGTTGTTTACAACTCGATACGTGCCCAGAGTTCACCTTTAACTCCAACTTCAGAGTCGGAGAAGGGTCTGCGCTGTTGTTAAACGGTGAGGGATAAGTTTTATTTTGTAGACAATAGTTTTACCAGTTTTAGCTACTCAAGACAGGTTGCCTTGATTTTGCTTTTTAAGAGCACCTAGCTGGTAAAAAAAAAACAAAACCAAAAAAAAACTTCTAGGTAAGATGTTTGTATCTTTTCCTCATTTGAATTAGGTGTTATACTGTTTGTTAGAGACATTATTTAATAGTCATATAACACCTGTAAAAGCTTCTGCTTGTTTTCCAGCCTCGCTGAACCATGTCATCCCCAGAGATCGCCACCCTTTCCTGGGGTCACATGAAGGTGAAGGGATGCTCCTCCAGCTACAAGGACTGTAAGGTCTGGCCCGGAGGCAGCCGGGCCTGGGACTGGAGGGAGACTGGGACTAATGTAAGGAAAACCTGAATAAATAACATTTCTTGCGGCTGCTATTTGCACATCTGTTTTTCTCAGTTTATATTCTGTTTACTACTTGTAAATATTGTTTTGCTTTTTTTTGTACTTTCTATTGCACAACTACGCATGCACATTCTGCAAATATTCAGGTTTTTTTAAATGATCCTACTCTGGTATTCCGCTTAATTTTTAATAACTCCGCAATAGTTTGGTTTTTGTTATTCTCTTTAATGTATGTTTATAATTCTTAATTCTGTTTTTTTACTTTTGCTACCATTCTCGTGTGATGATGAATGCTTTTGTTATCTTGTCAATTCGCTGCTGTTACAGCCGAACTTCCCCTTTGTGAGACAATAGAGGATTATTCTATTCTATATTAGCTGTTAAGAGGTGGTGATAAAGCCTCTTCCTCTGAAACAGCTTCTGATTTTTCTCCTAGCATTACCCAGGAGTGCAACCTGCTGATCTGGAGGAGGTGCTGAAGAAGGGAATAGAGCTGCTGGTCATTGGGAGAGGCATGAGTGAAGCTCTCCAGGTAAAAACATCTACAATAATGAGCTTTATGCTGGGTATGTAGTCTTGGGTCAGTTTAGTCGACCCTTCAGCATTACGCCTCTAATCCCCCTCAAGAGGTAGTAACAGACCTGTAACCACTGAACTGGAAGGGGGTGATACTGGATTGCAGAAATCCCACAAAGGGGATTGGTTCCACAACCTCAGAGTATGCTGTATCGGCACGCAGGCTGGATTGACTTGGATGAAGTCATCTGAAATAGGCTGGGTGTGATTGTATTTATTACAGGGCTATGGTCTGAAAAATGGCTTCATGCATCCTTCTTATGAACAAAACTCAGGTGGATCTCAATGCATTACCTGGCCAGGCAGGATATTTATAGTCCCTCCAGTCGAGTTCTAGGTCGGTTTGGTTTTTTTATTCTAATTGGACATAGCCAGAACGCCTCGAACCACCTGGAGCCGAGTCCTCCAGCATTCTCTCCACAGTCAGCAATGACGTTAGGAACAGTCAAACGTAGCTGTCACAGTTTCCTAGCTTACTGGCATAATAAAAAAAATAAACAGGTTTTACCTGAGTCCAAACTAAACAAAAATGTATCACGTCTTTTGGAAAATTCATTCCTGTAATGTCTCTGAAGTGGGCATGTTGTTTCCTTTTTGAACAGTGCATGTTTAGTGGGATCAAAGGTGTGAAAATATGCCAGCATATGCAAAGTGATGTTATTTTCTCTTCTCAGGTCCCTTCTTCGACTCTGGACTTTGTGAAGGAGCAAGGCATTGAAGTCAGAGTCCTCCCGACCCAGAAGGCTGTCGCTGAATACAACAAGCTGGCTGTTAAAGGCGCCAAAGTGGGCGGCGTCTTCCACTCAACCTGCTGATGAGGCGTTCCTCGACTTCATTAAACAGGCTTTACAGTTGACCGCTCCTTGTGCCGCGCAAAGGTTTTCTTTTCACTGCAAAGATTTGTGGTGGGATTGAAATACACACAATCTAGGCTGCAGGTTAAATCAGTTTTTATTTACACCTAGATTTTTACAGCTTTGCTGTAAATTAGGGGTGTAACAGTACATGTATTTGTAATTTACGGTACGGCCCTGTCGGTTTGGTACGTACTACCTACAGCAGCAAAAGAAAGATGGACCGAACCAGAAATTTGTCAGCAAACGCATCTTTAAACAGCAATAAGGTCCATAACACGCTCTGCACTGAACTGAATGACTTACCTGAGACAATGTCAAGCTGAATGTAAACATCACTGATAGTAGAGAAAAACCAGCTGACGTCCAACATGGCTACCAGTAGCATCCAATCAGCCCAAACTCCTTATTTTGTATAAAACGCAAGTCAGTGGAATCCCCTTTGATGAGAAGGGCTTTTCCCAACAGCTGCCGAATGCTACATTCAAGTACAGAAAAAGACTCCAAAGTGTTTGAAGCTTGTTTTATTCTCAGATATGGGCAAAGTATTATTTAAACATTTATAAACCTTAACAATGACTGTTTAAGTGATTGTATTGCTTTCTACTCTGGCTATGCCCACTTGTACTATACTATATTCTTTTAAATCCAATCAAATCTCCAGTCAGCTCTTTACTTTAAACTTTTTAAAAGTTTTAGAATGTAATAAAATCTAATTCCAGTAATTCAAAGGAAAGAATTAACACCAATTATGTACGGAACAGTGATTTTTATTTTTTATTTTTGTGTGTGTGTGTACCGTTACACCCCTACTGCAAACTTTAGGTGAAGCCCTGAAATCATTTGGTGCCTCAGACTTCGTGATCAAAACATGAACTTTAATAGGAATTCTTCTACCAGTGGGTAACTCGATCACTTCATTTCAAAGTGGTGCTTCTGTGTTTTCTTTAAAAATGAATAAAACCGAGATCTGTGCCTTGGACTGTATTCGTATAGTTTAGATGCATTTGAACGATTTTAATCCCTAGGACTAGCCGAGTCAGATGTTTTCCATTTGAAAATGTTGTTCTGCTTGTTTGATGACAACAAATAAAACCAATCTGCTTCCTACGGATCTGTCTGAAGTGCAATGAGTGTCTCGTTGATCTGAGGCTCAGTTATCTCCTCGCAGGTTTGGGCATGATGTAGACTTTGACAGGCTTGCTGAAGGGAATCGTTCCCTCGACGGCGGCCTCCGCTGGTGGGAGGCTGTCGATGCTGTCGCTCCATCCCGGCTTGTTGGTCGAAGAGGAGCTGTAGGCCAACAGGAGACGCACCTCAACTTGTGACGGCTCTGGGGAAAAGTCGAAGGCAATCTGGAGTTAGGAGAAGGTCAGTGTGAGGAGCGTTAGACACATCGGGTTTGTTGTACCGACCTGTCCAGGCGGTGTGTGAGAGATAAACCTGGGTGATGAGCCTGTGTCTGTTCGGTCCGGGCTTTCTGAAGTCTGCGGGTTTGGGGTGGATCACGTGACTTTGACCGTCTGGATACAGGACCTGCGTGTAACATTACAGGGAATATAAAGCAGAGAAAACCTGATATAAAACTTCATAAAAACTTGTTAAAAGTGACTATTTTTGAATTTAGCATGTTTTCAAGCAAAAGGCACCCGTTAAAGTTTGTGCTACATTTTCTCATTCGCCTGTAGCTTGGCGTGAATCGCCAAGGGAGCCGCTAGAATTAGTTCGCTTGCAGGCTCGCAGGCAAGCCTACGCCGGAGTGAGTCAGCGTGTCTCGCAGGTCCCTTTTTTTTTTACATCTTAGCAGAGGCCAGAAAATAAAAAATAAGGAAGGAGGCAAACACTTTTTCACACCACTGTAAGCTTACAGTAGTTACATCATAGTGAGTAGGTTACATCAGCAACAGCAGTCGTTCTAAAACGACCCGTGGCAGAAAGAAAAAAAACAGTCTGGTGCAACAAAGTATGAAACAAACATCAGGACAATTTGTTGGGTCTATGGTGAACGTCTTCAGGAGGCCGTGCCGGAAGCTCACCTGCACTTTCACTTTGTCCTGGGGATCCTGGACGTGTTCCAGCGTGGCATCGATGTCGAGCGCCACCACCAGGCCTGATGTGAACCTCAGCGGGTTATCCGACTCGCCTGTCGGCTCTATGATAGCGGCTGTTGCACGATGGATCTGTTACACACACACACACACACATGTGAAAATATGCGTGTATATTAGATCTGTATTTTAAGCCGCTTTCCGTTGTAGAGACTCCCCTGATTGGTTTTTAATTCGACCTGTTCTGGGAGTCTGAGCTGCAGCAGGCCGCTCTGTCTGAGGGTGGTCTGGAGGATCTTCACCAGTTCCACGGGTTTACAGGACAGGAGCCGGGGCATTAGCTCCAAAAGTTTGTGCACAAAGCTGTCCTGGAGGTGGGGCAGCTCCGTCAGGAACATCCTGAGGGAACGGAAAGACATTCAGCCACTTTTTTAGTTCAGTAATCATGAGATGACTGCGAGAGGCAAGAGCTCCCAAAGAAGAAACAAACCTGAGTAAAAGGCTAATATTACCTCTGAAAAAACTCAATCTCCTGCAGGAACTTCTCACAGCTGCTGATGAGAAGATCCAACCTAGGGAGAAGGGACAGCTGGGTAAACCATCAGAACCAATGGCAGCTGAGGGCGGTGTGTTTATTAGGGGCGTAACGGTACGTGAAGGCGTATTTGTATTTTCCCAGTACAGCCCCGTCGGTCGTACCAAATGAATCCAGCTGCTTTTATGAGTTTATGTGCAGCACAACTTAAAAAAGCTATCACTAAACTCTATTTGGGAACATTAATGGTTTCTCATGCAGCTACAGTAGAAAAAGAATGATGGACCGAACCAGAACTTTGTCAGTGAACGCATCTTTCCACAGCAATAAGGTCCATAACACGCTCTGCACTGAACTGAATGATTCACCTGAAACAATGTAAAGCTGAATGTAAACATCACTGATACTAGAGAAAAACCAGCTGACGTCCACATGGCTACCAGTAGCATCCAATCAGCCCAAACTCCTTATTTTGTATAAAATGTAAGTCGGTGGAATCTATGTTGATGAGAAGGGCTTTTCCCAACAGCCGCCCTATGCTGCATTCAAGTATAGCTGGGAGACTAGGCTGTCGAAATATCAAAACAACTCCAAAGTCATTTAAGCATGTTTTATTCTCAAATATGGGCAAATCATTATTTAAACATTTCTAAACATTAACACTGGCTGCGTTTACATGCGCAAAATGTCTTTAATCGGGTCATAGTTTGGGTTAGAATTTGACTGCGTACATGGGCTCTGAAAAAATGATTCCAAATATAACAACCGTTTATATCTGCCACACGTTCGATCGGAATAAATCAATTTGACATGCGCAGAACTATCTAAAATACCGGAAAAGGCCGTAGAAGAAGAAGTAGCAGACTTCAGCTGTAAACAAACATGGCTGCGAGTGTTTAAAATAGAGCGGTATAATGTTCTTAAGATTGTGCTTTTATTTTTTTCTGGACACTGTTTTACATCTACAAGCCTTTATTGTTGTGTACACAGTGAAATTCTAATCCGAATCTCTTTATTGTTTTACGCCGATGTAATGTACGTCTAACGCATGACATAACAGACTTGCGCAGTAGTGACCGACATTCGGAATAAGTCTTTACACGAACAGCAATCGGCATAACCCAGCCGTCTCAATCGGAATGAAATCTTGATCCGAATGAGTGTGATCGGATCAGAGTATTCCGAATGGCGTGTTTACATGAAGCATTTTTATTCCGATCAGGCTTTTAATCAGACTACTTGTGTCCATCTAAACGCAGCTACTAACTGTTTTCAAGTGGTTATATTGTTTTCTACTCTGGCTATGTCTGCTTGTACTATTTTATTTATTTTTAATCCAATCAAACCTCCAGTCATTTCTATACTTTCAACTTTTTTAAGTTATAGAACATAATAAAATCAAATTAACAATAGGAATTGAAAGGAAAGAATTCTGGGAAAAAAGGTCCTTTGTTTAATGTTGACCAAAGTAAAAAAAAAAAAAAAAAAGTCATATGCACATTTGTATTTATTTTTTCTTGAATAAAGTTGACCAAATACGTACGGATTTGTGATTTTTATGTACCGTTACGCCCCTAGTGTGCATGTACTGACCCTGGTCTGGTGCGAGCCGTCAGAACCAGCTGCAGAGCTTTGGCCTGAAGGCGAACATGATGTATGGTAGCCACCTGCCTGCTTTCCAAACCGCTGTACAGAAACTCCAGCTTGTAGGTTTCCTCTAAAATCTGCAATCAAAAAAAAAAAAAAAAATCAGCTGTGCTTTTAATACTATCGTTTCTATTTCTATGTACGTTTTCGTATTTACCTGCTGAGCTGCAGCTGTGGCAGTGACGTTTTGTTTGAGGCAGAGCGGGACGGCCATGTTCCACAGCTTCTCCTGCAAGGCCTGAAAGAACAAAGAGAAAAGAAAAAAAAGTTTTTTGTTAACATTCTTCTTCTGAAATCAGCTCTCTGATGGGGAAAGGTACACGCGCTTACCTTCATGAGCAGCAGCTGGCAGCGCAGGTATGTAGCACAGAAATCAGCAGCTCCCGCAAGCTCGGTCTGCAGCTCGCCCAGCCGCTGCAGATCTCTGTTTGCAATGAAAACGACATGACATTTTTCATCAAAATAAAATCTATTTAGTAAGACGACAAACTTTTCAACTAAGAATTAGTTTTCTTAAGTAAATCTCAAAGATTCTCTCTGGGGTTATATTCAACCCTATCTTAGGCTATTTCTGACCGTATTTTATGGTTTATGCTTGTTGAAGCCGTCTTTTTTTTTTTTTTTATTGAGGCAACTCATCTGACCTCATGTATTAAAATAATGTTTCTGAATGTTCAAGAAGCGACCGAAGATCATAGGACTGCCTCACTTCCAAGTACTAAGAGAGTTTATTTATTTATTTCCTAGCAAATCCTAAGAAGTGTGACTGATTATTAATTTTCTTGAAGCTACCCACCCAGTTAGTCCTGATATCTTGACTTCACACACACACACAGTAATTACACAGAAATGTACCTTGAATTTTGATCTGCATGCATTTTCTCATTGGTGGACTCTTTACCTGGGTGTTCACCTGAACAACTAACTGGACTGGAGCCACAACACTGAGGAGTCAGACCAGACTCTTCCTGCTGAGGAGACAAAGATCCTTTCGAGTGCAGGAGGCGCTCCTATGATGGCATCAGCCATCTTTTATCGTGCTGTTTGTTGAAGCAGCAGTTTATCTACAGATACTAGATATTAGATAAACCCAGCAGGAAGACCAGCTCTGTGCTAGGATAACATCACTTTTGGACGTCTCCCATCCCATGCACAAAGCCGTTGCTGAGCTGCAGAGCTCCTTCGGCCACGGACTGCTGCGCCCATGGTGCACGAGTGAATGTATTCGTAGGTCCTTCCTCCCACTTGCTGTTAAGAGTCTATATTAGGGGTGTAACGGTACACAACAATCATAGTTTGGTACGTATTTGGGGTTTTAAAGTCATGGTTTTGGTAAGTTTGCAGTTTGCTTTAATCAAAAATAAATACAAATGTGCATATGACAGTTTTTTTTTTAATACTTCGATCGGCATTAAACACAGAGCCTTTTTACCTGAATTCCTTCCTTTTTATTCCTGAAATTAATTTGATTTTATTAAGTTCTATAACATAATAAAATTTGAAAGTGTAGAACTGACTGGAGATTTGATTGGATTTTATTTTTGTATAAATAGTACAAGCAGACATAGCCAGAGGAGAAAAAAATATAACTACTTGAAAAAAGTCAGTATTAATGTTTAGAAGCAATAATACTTTGCCTTTAATTATTAAGAATAAAAGGTTCTTTGACAGCCTAGTATCCCAGGTGTACTTGAATGCAGCATGGGCAGCTGTTAGAAAAATCCCTTCACATCAACGGGTATTCCACCAACTTACATTTTATACCAAATAAAGAGTTTGGGCTGATTGGATGCTACTGGTGGCCATGTGGACGTCAGCTGGTTTTTCCCTAGTATCGGTGATTTTTACATTTACCTCGACATCGTTTCAGGTGAATCATTCAGCTCAGGGCAGAGCGTGTTATGGACCTTATTGCTGTTGAAAGATGCGTTCACTGACTAAGTTCTGGTTTCGGTCCATCTTTCTTCTTCTACTGTAGCTGCATGAGAAACCATTATTGTTTAGTGATAGCTGGGAGTCCTTTCTGCACAGTATTTAGTGTTGTAATGTTATCCTTACTGTAAGGTATATTATAAAAAAATTTTAATTCATTTTTTTATATTTCCTTGTTTGCATCTACATGCTCCGATTGCCTGTCACTTTGCTGCTGTTACACCTGAATTTCCCTTCTGTGGGACGATAAAGGACGTTCTATTCTCCTCTATTCCATAATTCACAGTCTTTGAAGGTTTTGATAATCGTTCGGACGGCACTTAACTTTGGTAGTTTCAGCCATCTTACATGCTAATTTCGCTTCAAACAGACCAAATATTTGAACATGCTAACAATGTGACATTAGCATGACTGTTTACAAGTCAGCAACAAGCTCGGCTGTTTTCAGAAGAACCGTCACTGCTGCAGGAACTTATTAGATATTTTTTTCACCTCCTCAATAAAAGTGACGCTGCTCCCAGCGCATCGTTTACCGTATCGTAAAGTTCAGCAGGTCCTGAGCTCCCGGTGTTTCCAAGTTCTGGACGGTGCTGACCCCGTTGAGGCTCTGCTGGAGGAAGAGTTTGGCCGATTCCACCGAACCAGAACCGCAACCCGAGTCCACGGAGTCTAGACTGTAGACCTGCTTCCTGCCCGGCAGCTGAAGCACACAACAGTCACGGGAAAGGTCACATTTATGAGAGCAGGAACATGGGTCCAGTCGCACCAACACATCTGAGCTGAGGGGTCAATTTAGGAGAACTGCACATAATCTCTTGAAAAGTGATTCAAGTTGGGGGGGAAAAAAACTGTTAAATCATTTACTTCCCCCACATTTTGAGAGGGTAAAATCCTGCAGTTTTCTTATTTCTTTGCAGAGTGCATGAACCAGGATTCATACACTTTTGCCACAGTACAATTTAAGGACTTTTCAAGCATTTTCAGCACCACACTTTGGAAATAAAACAATGCATTAAAACCCAAGGAGACAGTTTACATTCACTATCATAAGAAATTATTTATTACTGGAATTTATAAGTTCTGATAGGATTTTACATAGCAGGAATCCTAGTTTATGCTTCTCCGTCAGCAAGTTTGCACCCACACGCGCACGTATTGACAGAGACGTTTTTCTTTTATACTTCTTTGTTGGTGTGTCAGTATCGCAAAGCAATTCCCCAATAGGACAGCAGGAGGTGCAGACTTTTTCTGGTGGATTTACTTCAGCTTGTAAAACGCACATCCAGTCAAGGAGCAATGGTTGACCTGGAAAGCTTTTTACTAGAAATGCAGCTCATTGAATAATCTTAAAACGCATGTAAAAAAACAAACACAGCGCTCTGTTTTGTTGTTCTCTACACCTCCTTGTGTTCAAAAGCGCCAAAAGACCATATTAGATAAACTGGCCTTGCAATATAAAACATCAGGTGCCCAAAAGCTGCATTGACTATTAATCACATCGACTATAGAGCACCGTTCTGGTGAAATGATCTTACGCTGATGTTGGGCTGATCAATCACAGACGTGAGCTCTTTGTTGCGTTCGACGGATAGTTTAAAAATTGGGCTCTACTCCATCCGTCCGTCCTTGCATGCCTGTCGGAGAGGCCTTGCGTCGGCGGATAATGGTGGTGCGTGTCTCCGCACCTCCGCAGACGGAGAAGCATTAACTATGCTTAAGTAAACCAAAATATATTTTTTTAAATTTAGGTTTTGAAATGTCTCTCACATTAGGGCTGGGCGATAGGGCCTCAAATCTATATGGCGATATAATCTAAAGCATGTGCTGTAACAATATTTAATGCAATATATTATTTTATTTTCTTTATATGTCAAAATGACTGTTTATGAACATTCTCACTTTCCAGATACATTGCAGCAGAACTACAAAAAAGTATAGAATGCCATTTAAAGATAATTTCATTGTGCAAAATGCATTTTTTTTAAATCAAATCGTTTTCCAAAAATGCAGCAAAAAAATTCTCGCAATATAAATAAAGATAAAGATATTTTAAATAATTAAAAGCTAAACATTATGAAAACACAAACTTTAAAATTGTCTGCTTTCCTGGTTATTTGTTGTTAATAAATTTAATATCGCACAAAAATAAGCCTGCACATATTTGAATTTAAACAAAAGTTTCAAGTTCGACAGATTTCTTTTCCGTTTAATGGAAAACAACAAACCGCAGTAGGCCGGTATAGCCAAAATCTCTACCTTTGGCTAAATTTATATCATTTCTACCTTATAACTTTTATATTGCCCACTACTATCTCACACCCTAGACACATGACTGGTCCAAGAACACAAACAGTCATTTAGTGAAAAAAATCCCTCCAATTTCCATAACTTTAACAAATTAAATACAAGACAACCTTCATTTCAGTCACACAGACCAAAAACTCATTGATTAGAAATTATACATTCATAACACTGAGCAGCAGTGAGGATTTCTGAGAAGGATTTCTAAAAAGGTAAAAATATTAAATTGGAGGTTTTTAACCAAACTGTTAGTGTTATAAATTCTAAAGTACGCAACTAAAACATCAAGCATTTTTAAGGACTTTATACAGAAATCAAGCACTTCCCAAACCTTAAGAACACCCTGTTAAAATGTAAGCATTTCCAAGGGCCTCAAGCACCCGTATGAACACAATTACTTTGAATTTACTGGAGAATACGCCAAACCAGGTGACAGCTGAGCACTGAATCTTATATAAAAGCGATCTTCAGGAGCACTTTAATGACAAACTGCAAACCCACTGGAAGATGGAGTGTGCCTTTTTCCCCTCTTTTATAAAACTCAGCTCGAATGAAGTATTCAGAAGAAGAGGAATGAAGAGGAATCTTATTCTTGACCCGTGGAGATGAATGGGTCCACCAAAATGTTGAATTAAAAAATATTGCTCGACATAAAATATAACGTGAAGCAACGGAAATAGGCGACTGGCATTCAGACAGAGCCAACTGTTAAGCAAGTGCATTAATTAGACCGTTTCTCACCCTGAGCGGCGGCACGAGGTGCGACAGGCTGTCCCTCAGGTAGGCGTAGTGCCGGAAGGTGTGGTCGGAGAACAGCGCCGGCATGGTGGGACAGGACTTGGCGGCGTTGAACACCAGAACCAGAACTGCGATGTCTGAGATCAAGAACAGGAGTCAAGAGAGACAAAACGGATTTCACAGAAAAAATAGCGATAAACTCTAACATAAACCTGCATTAAAAAAAAAAAAAGAAAAACACTACAACAGCTCTGCATAGGCAGAAAAATCTAAACACAGCACTTAGCAACTTAAAGGGCAACACTAAAATAACTGTAGGGGAAAGTATTCACTAGGAGAGAAAAAAAGTAAAACTACTAAACCTCCTTCTGATATAGAAGGACCTATAAACTGTTACTGCACTGGTTTCCGTTACTCTACGGTTTTTCTTTCCGGCTGAATCGTTTTCTGGAACATGAAAGATACAGGCTGGGTCGTCCATGTCCGGCTCTGGTGTGTCAAAATACGGGTGTGTGCTGAGCAGTTCGGGAACCAGCGGCAGCACGAGTGTCGGGTGGCGGGAACCCAGAAACTTCAAACATCTGAGGGGAAGGAGAGCAGATTAAAAACATACATTAGCTTAGAACTCACTCTTAAAGAATGTACGAGTCGCTGTAGCCAAATATACAAGGCACCTTTAAATTCACAAATTAGTTTTGCAGAGTTTACAGGTTACTTGTAAGGGTAAGTTCTGATAAGAACCCTATTAGTTCTGCAAAAGCTGCTTTTTTTTCTTTGTCAAAAGTAACTTGCAACCTCTGGGTGAGTTCTAGAAAGTAACTTGTAGATCTGTGTTCTTGAAATTAATCAGTTCTGGGACATAACCAATGGGTTCCACAAACTAACCTTTCGGTAGAGTGAAAGTAGCTGGTAATTCTGTGAAAGTCACCCTCTTGTTTTGTTAGGTAACAAAGGAAATCCCGGGTAAATCCCAGAGCATAACCAGTGTGTTCTAAAGAGTAACCTGTAGGACCATTTAAAGTACAATATATAATCTGTATTAGGCCCACAAGTATGCCCACCCCAGCTCGGCGCCTCCCAGCGCTGGGGTGGGCATAGTTGTTGCCCCCCATCTCGGCGCCTGTACGTTGGGGTTTACCCCGGTGAACGAGAGGGTAGCCTCCCTCCGCCTTCGGGTGGGGGGACGGGTCCTGACTGTTGTTTGTGCTTACGCACCAAACAGCAGATTAGATTACCCACCCTTCTTGGAGTCTTTGGAGGGGGTGCTGGAGAGTGCTCCTCCTGGGGACTCCCTTGTTCTGCTGGGGGACTTCAACGCTCACGTGGGCAATGACAGTGAGACCTGGAGGGGTGTGGTTGAGCGGAACGGCCCCCCCGATCTAAACCCGAGTGGTGTCTTGTTATTGGACTTCTGTGCTCGTCATGGATTGTCCATAACAAACACCATGTTCAAGCATAAAGGTATCCATATGTGCACTTGGCACCAGGACACATTAGGCCGCAGCTCAATGATCGACTTGGTTGTCGTCTCATCTGATCTGCGTCCGCATGTTTTGGACACTTGGGTGAAGAGAGGGGCTGAGCTGTCCACTGACCACTACCTGGTGATGAGTCGGCTCCGATGGTGGGGGAGGACGCCGGACAGACCTGGAAGGCCCAAACGTGTTGTGAGGGTCTGCTGGGAACGTCTGGCAGAGTCTCCTGTCAGAAGGAGCTTTAACTCACACCTCCGGCAGAACTTTGAACACGTCCCGGGGGAGGCGGGGGACATCGAGTCCGAGTGGACCATGTTCCGCGCCTCCATTGCCGAGGCGGCTGACCGAAGCTGTGGCAGCAAGGTGGTCGGTGCCTGTCGCGGCGGCAACCCCCGAACCCGCTGGTGGACACCGGCGGTAAGGGATGCTGTCAGGCTGAAGAAGGAGTCCTACCGGGTCTTTTTAGCGTGTGGGACCCCTGAAGCAGCTGATAGGTACCGACAGGCCAAGCGGGATGTGGCTCGGATGGTTGCTGAGGCAAAAACTCGGGCGTGGGAGGAGTTTGGAGAGGCCATGGAAAACGACTTCCGTACGGCTTCGAAGCGATTCTGGTCCACCATCCGGCGTCTCAGGGGGGGAAAGCGGTCTGCCACCAACACTGTTTACAGTGGGGATGGTGTGCTGCTGACCTCGACGCGGGACGTTTTGGGTCGGTGGATGGAATACTTCGAAGACCTCCTCAATCCCACCAGCACGCCTTCCAATCTGGAAGCAGGGTTTGGGGACTTGGGGTCGGGCTCTCCAATCTCTGGTGCTGAGGTCACCGATGTCGTTAAAAAGCTCCTCGGTGGCAAGGCTCCGGGGGTGGATGAGATTCGACCGGAGTTCCTCAAGGCTCTGGATGTTGTGGGGCTGGACATTGGGGGCAGTTCCCTTGGATTGGCAGACCGGGGTGGTGGTCCCCTTGTTTAAAAAGGGGGACCACAGGGTGTGTTCCAACTACAGGGGGATCACACTTCTGAGCCTCCCTGGTAAGGTCTATTCAGGGGTTCTGGAGAGGAGGGTCCAGGAGGAACAATGCGGTTTTCGTCCTGGCCGTGGAACACTGGACCAGCTCTACACCCTCAGCAGGGTCCTGGAGGGTGCGTGGGAGTTCGCCCAACCGGTCTACATGTGTTTAGTGGACTTGGAGAAGGCGTTCGACCGTGTCCCTCGGGGGGCCCTGTGGGGGGTGCTCCGGGAGTATGGGGTACCGGGGCCCTTGATACGGGCTGTTAGATCCCTTTACGACCGGTGCCAGAGTTTGGTTTGCATTGCCGGCAGTAAGTCGGGCTTGTTTCCAGTGAGAGTTGGACTCCGCCAAGGTTCCCCTTTGTCACCGATCCTGTTCCTAACTTTTCTGGACAGGATCTCTAGGCGCAGCCAAGGCGTTGAGGGGATCCGTTTTGGTGGCCTCAGGATCGGGTCTCTGCTTTTTGCAGATGACGTGGTCCTGTTGGCTTCATCGGAGCGTGATCTACGGCTTTCGCTGGAGCGGTTCGCAGCCGAGTGTGAAGCGGCTGGGATGAGAATCAGCACCTCCAAATCCGAGGCCATGGTCTTGAGCCGGAAAAGGGTGGGGTGCCTCCTCCGGGTCAGGGATGGGGTCCTTCCCCAAGTGGAGGAGTTTAAGTATCTGGGGGTCTTGTTCACGAGTGAGGGAAAAATGGAGCGGGAGATCGATAGATGGATTGGTGGGGCATCTGCAGTTATGCGGGCGCTGTGCCGGTCTGTCGTGGTGAAGAGAGAGCTGAGCCAAAAGGCGAAGCTCTCGATTTATCGGTCGATCTACGTTCCTACCCTCATCTATGGTCACGAACTCTGGGTGGTGACCGAAAGAACGAGATCACGGATACAAGCGGCTGAAATGCGTTTCCTCCGCAGAGTGTCTGGGCTCTCCCTTAGAGACAGGGTGAGAAGCTCAGTCATCCGGAGGGGGCTCAGAGTAGAGCCGCTGCTTCTCCACATCGAGAGGAGTCAGTTGAGGTGGCTCGGGCATCTGGTCAGGATGCCTCCTGGACGCCTCCCTGGTGAGGTGTTTCAGACACGTCTCACCGGGAGGAGGCCCAGGGGAAGCCCCAGGACACGCTGGAGGGAATATGTTTCTCGGCTGGCCTGGGAGCGCCTTGGGGTTCCTCCCGAGGAGCTGGAACAAGTGGCTGCGGAGAGGGAAGTCTGGGTCTCTTTGCTTAGGCTGCTGCCCCCGCGACCCGACCCCGGATAAGCGGAAGAAAATGGATGGATGGATATATAATCTGTGACAGCAACCTGCACATTTTAGAGTTAAGTAAGTCCTAAAAAGCTATTAAGTAACAAATATGTTGCAGATGGTAACCTGTAATGTATGTGGAAGTATCCTTCCTGTTTGTTGCTTTTGGGTAAGTTCTAGGAATAAACCTGTGTGTTCTGAAAAATAACCTGTAAGATCTACAGTGGGGCAAAAAAGTATTTGGCAGCCACCGATTGTGAAAATTATCCCAGTTAAAAAGATGAGACCGGCCTGTAATTTTCATCATAGGTACACTTCAACAGTGGGAGACAGAATGTAAGATAAAAATCCAGGATATCACATTGTATGATTTAAAAAAATAATAATTTATTTGTGTAATGGTGCAGAAAATAAGTATTTAGCAACTACAAACAAGCAAGAATTTAGTCCCTCACAGACCTGTTACTTCTTCTTTAAGAAGCTCTTCTATCCTCCACTCATTACCTGTATTAATGGCACCTGTTTGAACTGGTTATCTGTATAAAAGACACCTGTCCACACCTTCAAACAGTCAGACTCCAACCTCCACTATGGCCAAGACCAGAGAGCTGTCCAAGGACACCAGGGACAAGATTGTACATCTGCACAAGACTGGGATGAGCCAATCTACAATAGGCAAGGAGCTTGGTGAGAAGAGATCAACTGTTGGAGCAATTGTTGAAAAATTTTATAAATACAAGATCACTGACTATCTCCCTCGACCGGGGGCTCCATGCAAGATCTCACCTCGTGGGGTTTGCATGACATTGAGAACGGTGAGGAAAAAGCCCTACATGAAACTACATGTGGGGAATTGATCAATGACCTGAAGAGAACTGGGACCACAGTAACAAAAGTTACTATTATTAACACACTAAATCGTCATGGATTAAAATCCTGCTGCGCTCGAAAGGTCCCCCTGCTTAAGCCAGCACATGTCCAGGCCCGTCTAAAGCCAGAGACCATCTGGATGATCCAGAGGAGGATTGGGAGAATGTCATGTGGTCAGATGAGACCAAAATAGAACTCTTTGGTATAAACGCCACTCGCCGTGTTTAGAGGGGGAAGAATGCTGAGTTTCATCCCAAGAACACCATACCCACTGTGAAGCACGGGGGTGGAAACATTATGCTTTGGAGCTGCTTTTCTGCAAAGGGGACAGGATGACTGATCTGTATAATGGATGTATGGGTTCATGTATGGTGAGATTTTGGGCAAAAACCTATCAGTGAGAGCACTGAAGATGAAACGTAGCTTGATTTTCTTGAAGGTGTGGCTATGTAAAAAGCATTTCAAGGTTCTGGAGCGGCCTATACAGTCTCCAGACCTCAATTCAATAGAGAATCTGTAGAGGGAGTTAAAAGTCAGTATTGCCCAGCGACTGCTCCAAAACATCACAGCTCTAAAGAAGATCTGCATGGAGGAATGAGCCAAAACACAAGCTACAGTGAGCAAACCTGGTGAAGACCTACAGGAAATGTTTGACCTCCGTCATTGCCAACCAAGGTTAATTCACAAAGGATTGAGGTGAACTTTTGTTATTGACCAAATACTTATTTCCCGCAACATTATACAAATAAATTCTTTAGAAATCATGCAATGTGATTTCCTGGATTTTTTTTTTACATTTACGTTCCGTCTCTCACTGTTGAAATTATGAAAATTAAAGACCTCTCTCATCTTTTTAAGTGGGACACTTTGCAGAATCGGTGGTTGCCAAATACTTTTTTTGCCCCACTGTAGGATTTAAAAAGTAACTTGTAACGTATGTGAAAGTAAACTGTGACTTCTGCAAATTTGAGGTAAACTCTATAAATTAGTCTTGCAAAACGACCTTTAACTTCTGGAAAGTACCATAAGCTCTGAAGGGTTACCTGTAAGCAATGTTAGTTATTGCTACCAAAAAAAAAAAAAGGTCAATGTTTCCATCACTAAATTAAGGAATGAGAACCTTTTTCCTAAACCTGCCAGTTGAAGAAGATGTCTTTAATTAGAAGAAAAAAAATGAAATCTTACTTCCAGACAGAGTTGCGGTCAGTGGGATACTTGTTGAGGTTCTTCAGCAGCTCCAATAGAGCAAGCTGGACGCACTCTTTGGTGGAGACATTGGTGTAACAGACCAGCTCATGGAGAGCTTCCCTAATGTCCCGAGACGAGTCCTGTACAAAAACAGCGACTTCATCAGCATCGTCACTCGCAGCTGTAAAAAAAACCAAGATAATTCTGCGAGGGGAAGCTGTACCCACCTCCAGTACAGCTAGCACAGTGTCCAGCTGATCCTCTCTGAGCGTTATGTGGGTGGAGATTTCTCTCAGCACGTGGATGGACTGCAGCCTCACCTCCTCGATTTCGTCGTTGAACATGTCGACGAGGAAATCGAGACACTTTTCAGCAAAGCTGGGCGACGAGCAAGCGAGCTGGCAGAGAGCCTCCACCGCAGCGATACGCACCTCTGAAGTACAAATAAAGAGAAGATTAAGAAAAGTGAGTAGAAATTAAGAGCATGGGTGAAAAAGAAAATTGGAAATGTAAAATTAGGATTGAATTGATGACTGGATTCGCTCTAAAAGATTAACTTTAAATCCAAATCTAGGATTTTTCTTGTACCAAACATCTCGTCCTCGAGGCCATGGACGAATGCACCACATGCCCCCGAGGCGATGAGGTTGACGGTGTTGGTGTCTAGCTTCTCCTTGGGAGCGTCATCCGCCCATTTCCTGCCGGAGGAGAACTCTCCGGAAGCAAAGAGCTCTTTGGCTCGTTCGTGGGCCGTGCGCTTTCTCTGAACACAGATGGGGTTGAAAGAAACTGAGCGACTGACAGAAACCGAGTTGTTTTTGGAAATGAAAGCAGAGAACTAACCTACGGTACTTACTCTGAGATCCGACATGAGCTTCTTGTCCAGAGTTTGCTCCAGAAAGTGAGGGCTGACCTGCAGCATCGAACCCTGATGCACAAACATTAAATATCTGCCGTTAGAATTTGGGACAGCAACAATAAAGCATCCGTGATGATCGAATCGTTCCGAACCCCTCACCAGGGTTTTGGCGGCCTGCACCCGAACCATCCAGGAGCCATCGCTGACCATGTGACTAATTTTCCCAAATGCATCGTCAACCAGCCGGATCTCCTCATTGGATGATGGGATGGGCACGATGCTGACAAAGAGAGCGGCAAATAAATTAGACACAGATCTGATCTGCGTCTCGATTTCCTGCCGTTTTATGTTTTTTTAAATCCAGGCTGAGTGAACAGTCCTTAATGCTGTAAAAGTTTAGTCTATTATCGTAATGGTTATTATCGTCTTCACCTTTCTGGGTACAGCTGGCTGAGCACCCAGACTATCTGAACAGCGGCAGAGCGGACCTGCTCATAGTCGTCAGACAGCAGCCTGCAGGCCTGAAAACACAGACAGGGAAAAAAAAAAAAAAGAAAAAACCCCATCACTTTAAAAATTCAACAATTAAAACAATCTCCTTCTTCTAACATTCTCGTGCAGTAGCTGACTGTTTTCAGTTTCCACCATAAGTCTGCAGATGCAATGAGATCCGAGACTGTGAATGATTTGCAGCCTCACATCGTCGCTGCTGCTCTTCTTGAGACGGGGCATTTTTATACGTTTAATTTTGACAGAACCAAACAAACATTCCCGCATCATCTCCTTGGCTAATGCAGATTCATCCACAGTCCATGGACTGCTTCTCTGCAGCTCACGGGAACCTTGTTTTCTTCTGCCGAGCCTGTTGATGCCTTTTCTGGTTTGGGATTTTGTGGACATAAATCCAATTTTGTAGTTTGCTCACAAACAGAAACTACAGTTTCTGCCCATCAGTCTATCGTTTCCTTTTCTTGTTAGGCCCGAGCAGCGAAGGCCTATTTTAACTGTACTGCTTATTTTTCCTCCGCCAAAGGAATTGGCTTTTTGGAGGCCTAAACATATATACGAAAGATGCTGCTTTTTTGCAAATACATCAGGTGTCCGTAAAATTTACGTAATTTAAAGGAGGAGGGGGCAGAATGAAGAAACGAAACTCACGAGCGACGCCGCCGGCGCTGCAAGTAACTGCAGCCAGCCGCACGGGAGCGCGCACAAACGCTTCACAAAAAAACATACCTCTTCACAGTGACATACTTCTTTTTCTTAGTGCCACTTTTTAGTGGGCTGTGAGTCGTTCTTGGTCGTTTCCCAGTTGCAGAAGAGAAGAATCCATTCTCACAATTAAATCAATGGAGGTCTGCGACCATTTTTCTTCCTCTTTTAAAGCTGTCGAGAACGCGCAAGCCGTGTCAATTGACGTCACAACCGTAGGACAGCGCGGAAAATTCGGGCCCCGAACTGCAGCACATTTTGCAGCACACAGCCAGTTTAAGAAAATGAAGCGATACGTGGGTGGGCTCATTCGCTTCATCACCCAACTGCATTAAAAAATTGGACATGGATGTTTATTTTATTTACAAATCCTGCCCCCTGTTCCTTTAAGGGTTTCACAAAAGTCGCAAAAGAATTGGCGCATAGGCACATTTGTAGAGCTTTCCGAGACTTACCTAAAAGCCTTAAAACGCCCTAGTCCCAAACACACAGGAAGTCTGCCATTTTGGATTGAATTTGCGATTTTGAGCCTGTTTTGGCCGTTAACAGCCTCCGCTTTTGATCGAACTCCTCCAAGAGATTTTTATGGATCAGCATTTTTGGTCAAATTTGGTCAGGGTGGCCTTCAGGCATAGCGGATCAAACGTTATCAAAAAAAGTTTCTTTTTGTATATGTTGGAAGGGGGGGGGGCCTGCCCTCAAACTTTGACTAAATGCCAAAAATATAAAAGTTGTTATATCTCCTACCTATACTGAAAGTCATAAAGGCAGTAAACTGGCTGTAGTGGATCGTCATAATTTCCACAAAAATGATTTAATCTTCACAAGAGTACACAAGATGGTTATTAGTCCAACCCCTAAAAGTTATTTATGCACATTTCTGGTGGGCATGGCCTCTTCCCAACACAGTGCCCCCTAGAAGTATTAAAACAACCAGCCCCAAGCCATACTTTTTCCAAGGATTATGAAACTTGGTATACTCATGTATTGTCTAAGGACCAACAAAAAAGTCTCTTGAAGCCATGGTCCAATCCCTACAGGGAGTTGGCCATTTTGGATCAAAGCCGCCATTTTGTGCCATTTACACACATCGTATTTGAATGAACTCCTCCTAGAGCTTTTTACTTAGACTTCAAAACGAGCGAGGACAGACTTAAGGCATTGGGGATCAAAAGTTATCAAAAGATTTTTGCTGCATCAAAGCATGTGGGTGTGGCTGATTCTCAGAGTAAGGCTTCTCGCCATAAACACAGATGGTGTACTAAGTTCTACACACAAGGTCACAGCTGTACCAAACTTCCTGGGTCTTATTACAGACCAACACTCAACACATTCTTGGGCTCATTTGCTCACATCACCTAAGCCCCGCCCACCGAAAACAGGAAAATAGACCTCTAACCTCCTGTTTAATATTTACCTTCTAACAATACAAACACATGACTCACTTAAAGGTCTAAATACTGTTGGTTTGTTTATCCAGAGACTCGGAGCATTGTGCACAGCTCCAGTGAAGATAAACAATGGCTGTACCTGTTCATAAATGATCTGATGAATCTTCATTCCTCTCTCATGAAGTTGCAGCTGGCAAATAGCAAAAAAACAAACAAACCAAATTAGATGAAAAAAAGGGAGACGTTTAAAAATGCTGAAGGTGAAATAACAGGTTATTTATTTGATTGTTGCTGTACTGGTTGGGTTTTGTGTGCAGTTCTACCATGGCTTTGAGGGCTGCAGTGCGGACTCTGGGATCCTGGTCTGCGAAGTAGTTGCTGATGATATTCTGGGTGTCCCGGACTCCTCCTGCAGATCCATAACAACACATACAGCACTTCAAACACAATCACACTCGTAGTTTACCTTCTAGGAGATTATATTCAAGGATTTGTGTCACGGTTGCAGCAACAAAACCAAATAAAACCAAAATTGTATTGCTGGGCAGGATTCCTGCAAATTAGTCATGTGAAAATCTCCCACACTTCAAAAGTGTCCAAATGGATGGATGGACGGACGGACGGATGGATGCAAACAATGGATGGATGGATGCAAACAATGGATGGATGCAAATGATGGATGGATGGATGGATGGATGCAAACAAACAATGGATGGATGGATGCAAACAAACAATGGATGGATGGATGGATGGATGGATGGATGCAAACAAACAATGGATGGATGGATGGATGGATGCAAACAATGGATGGATGGATGGATGGATGGATGGATGCACACAATGGATGGATGGATGGATCCAAACAATGGATGGATGGATGGATGGATGGATGGATGGATGCAAACAATGAATGGGTGGATGGATGGAAGGGATGGATGGATGGATGGATGGAAACATTGGATGGATGGATACAATGGATGGATGGATGCAAACAATGGATGGATGGATACGATGGATGGATGGATGGATACGATGGATGGATGGATGCAAACAATGGATGGATGGAAACAATGGTTGTATGGACGGACGGACGGATGCAAACAATGGATGGATGGATGGATACGATGGATGGATGGATGGATACGATGGATGGATGGATACGATGGATGGATGGATGCAAACAATGGATGGATGGATGGATACAATGGATGGATGGATGCAAACAATGGATGGATGGATGGATGGATGGATGGATGGATGGATGGATGGATGGATGGATGGATGGATGCAAACAATGGATGGATGGATGGATACAATGGATGGATGGATGCAAACAATGGATGGATGGATGCAAACAATGGATGGATGCATGGACGGACGAACGGATGGATGGATGGATGGATGGATGGATGGATGGATGGATGACTCAGACCTAGTGATGAACTTGGTCCCTCGCTGTCTTTCACCAGAGAAGCGTCCACCAAGCCGAGACATCCCAGGAGCTGCAGACACTTGTTCCTCACCCTGAAGTTTGTATCAGATAGAAGCTAACAGGAAGAAACAAATAAGAGAAAACAATAAAGATGGCGCTGGACTGTTTTTGACACCAAGGGGTGTCGTGCCTTTAAATGCTAAAAGCCGAGTTTCACCTTGCAGGCCACTTCTACGAGCCTGCGTCTGACAGCAGGACTTTCTGGTAGCTGGCTTCCAATGACCAGCAAGGTGTCCAGCAGCTGAGCTAGAACCTGATGGGACTCTGGTGACACACAGACAGACACACAAAATAAAAAACTTAAACCTAATACTGTCTCTGCAGTGCTTGTGAAGCGGGTCTTACTCTCATTCCCAAGTGTGTTAATGACGTCATCTACAACGCAGTCGGGGCTGAAACCCTTTGTTTTGGACAACAAACCCAGAAGAGATGCAATCTTCAGCCTTACCGAGTTATCAGTCTCCTAGGGAAAAAAAGCGGGGGGATTTAACCACCAACAACTACAAACAAATCCAAATATACCGTTTATGACACAAAAAATAAGTCGTATTAGCTTCACCTTGTAGTAATGCTCCAGCAGGATCCGGATCACACCCTCCACGCTCTCCGCCTCCACCGGCTTGCGTGCGAACTGCAGCAGGTACTGCAGCGCATCGGTGGAGTTGGCGGCTTTGCAGAGGTCGACGTGCAGAGCTGCAGATTTACTGGGCTTGGACAGCCGCAGCTTCTTGGCCGGAGCTTCTTCATGGGGGATCTGCAGACATCAAAGCAGCTGGAACGGATGAGCACATCTATACGTGTTCGGCTTTCCTCTCGGCATGTTCAAGCGGTTAATCCAAACCATTTTGAGTTGTGAAAATCACAACGAACAAGGTGTATAGTATAGCATATCGCTGTCGTTTCAGGTGGCTAGAACATAAGATGGTACCGTATTTATCCAAAAAAGGGCACAAAAACTGATAGATCAACCCAAAGCAGTGCGTAATTGTGAAGCGGGAGAAAAATACTAGTTTCTAATTTTTCTTACAAGTAAAACTCTGAAAAGTGTTGTGTGGATTCGTATTTACCCCCCTTTACTCGTATTCAACTAAATAAAATCAACTGCCTTTAGAATATTTTTTTTTAAAACACTGCATCATCCTGTGGGGATGGTTTTAGAAGCTGGTCAGAGTTCATGGGAAGATGGATGGAGCGAACTACAAAGCAATCCTGGAGGAAAACCTGTTAAGAGGCTCCAAAACACTTAAGACTCGGGTCAAGGTTCATCTTCCAGCAAGCACATCGACCCTAAACATACACCCAGCGCTGCAATGGAATGGTTAAAAATCAAAGCATAACTAAGCATTAGCCATAAGTCCAGACCTAAATACAACATAACAAAAATCTATATTTCATTTAAACTGACAGACCCTGGGTTATTTTTGCAAAGCAGCTAATTAATGTCACAAAAGCTCAAAAAATACCTCAAATGAGGCCACAACACCCTGACGAGTTGAAAAGGAGACGCCATGGATCCAGAGCAGGGGCGAAGAGGAGAGCGAAAAGGAGGAAATTATAAACCATCTCCTTCAATCATAATGGATAATGCGAGATCGTTAGCAAACAGGTTGGATGCTAAAAGACCTTCTGGAGATTAGCGTTCATAAAATGAGCATCCTCTACGTCAGACTGTCAAACAACCACAGAGAGTCTTCAATCAGAAGCTTCTTCAGATCCGCAGAACGCTACAGGAGATCACCCCTACCCACAGCAATCTATGAACAAACTTGGATAATAGGAGTCACAACAACATTTAATTTCCCTTTGGGATTAATAAAGTAATTTTGAATTTTAAAAGAATAACTTTAACTTGTAGACATATACCACACACAACTTTGTTTCAGACTATCCACATTATTTATGTCCGTTTGCATTTGGGAGCTAGCTAGCGTTAAGAGGGGGGGCTAACTGGCTCAATCCGGAGCTCAGGGTAAAAGTGTTAAATCACCGGCAGATACCAGTCCTAAAGATTACATTTGAACCGATCAAAACGCGTCCAGAGAATGCAGAAATTTAGTTTAGATAATTTTAGTTTTGATTGAGACTTTTTGTTGCCTTTTTGCTATGCTATGCTATGTTAGCTGGCCAGCTAGTTATCTTGTCGGTATATTTCCCAGTTTTACTCTTTGGTTTAAAACTGAACAAGAAAAGAGAGAGAGAGAAGTTCATTGCCCTCACCTGAACAACTTTAGAAAACTCCTCATAAACTCGTTTTTTCAAATGTGCTGCCATGTTGTAGGGAAAGCAGCTAGCTAGCTACTATTTCACATCAACAACATAGAATTGTCCCGTGGCGCTTCCCGTAGTACGTACTCAGAACAGCAGACGTTCATGGCCCTTTCGTATATTACGCTTTTACATGGATATATTAAACGTATTCGTTGATTTATATTTGACTATTTGTACTTTAACATTTAAGAATCGTTAAATGTTTAATGAGAGAATTCTTAGCAGGACAACTTTTAAATCACCGATTCCACACCACAATATTTAAAGAATAAAAATCCAAGACAAAGTTGCAGCAACACCAATGTTTCATCTTAAATTTGTTTAATTTGAAATTATTTTTCTGAAAATAATTGGGATATTACTTAAATTTATCGTTACACCCTGAAGGATCTGTATTAGTTTCAGCTAGTATGACATATTAATTAATACCCCTTTAAAATGTGATACTTTGGGCAAGCTGGTATAAAAACTGGTTCGTTCATTTGCAAGAAAATAAAATCTAAGCAGGAATTTGACTCTCTAGTGTATTTAGTTGTGGATATACAGTGCCTGGCAAAAGTAATCATACTTTCTGAAGCTCACTTAGATTAGATGCAAAGCATCTGTGAAGAGCAATCTTCAAGTTTTGCCTCAGAATTTGGACTTTCCATTCTAACTGTATCTCTGACTGTACGTTTAGGGCAGGCCTGCCCAATCCTGGTCTTCGAGATCTACCATCCTACAAATCTTACATGTATCCCAGCTCCAACAAACTTGAAGCAAATTGTTCAATTCCCTCATCAGCAGTCCGTCAGCTCTGCAGAGGCCTGGTAACCAGACCTTCATTTGATTCAGCTGTAATGAGAAGGGATGCACCAAAAAGTTGCTGGATAGTAGATCTCGAGGACCAGGATTGGGCACCCCTGGTTTAGGGTTAGTGCCTTGCTGGAAGGTGAAATTTCCAGCTGAGGTTTCTTCCAGGATTACGCCGTATTCAGTTCCATCCAGCGTCGTATCAGCTCAGACCAGCCTCCCTGTCCCTGCTGAAGAAAAGCATCCCACAGCATGATGCCATCACCACCATGTTTTATCATGGGGATGTGCAACATGTTGCATGTAGGTCAGAATGTTCAATGCTGTTCTCATGTGATAAGACTGTAGTCTACCACATATTTGTTCGGTACCCTGCATGGTTTGCAAACATAACTTCCATGGCTTTCTTTTCAACAACATCTTCTTCTGTAGATTTGTAGAGTTCCGACTCATAATTGTCCCGTCGGCAGATGCTCCCACCTGAGCTTTAGATCTCCGCATGGGCCTCCTGGCTGCTTCTTGGATTGATGCTATCCTTGCTTGGCCTGGCAGTTTAAATGGATGATGTAGGTTTGCAGTTGTGCCATAGTCTTTCATGATGATGGTATGATCAGTCCTCTGGGAGGTTCAAAGCTTGAAACTGTTTTATAACCTAAGCCTGATTTAAACTCTTCTACAACTTCCTCCTTGACCTGTCTGCTGTGTTCCTTGGTCTTCACGATGCTGTTTGTTCTCTAACAAACCTCTGAGGCCTTCACAGAACAGCTGGAGTTACACTGAGCTTAAATTACACCCTGATGTGGTGAAGAAAAGTAGTTTTACTGAATTTTACTCTGAGGTATCAGAGTAATAAGGGCTGAATACAAATGCATGATATATTTTTTTATGGTTGTAATAAGCATTTAAAAGTAGAGTCAGCATAGTGCAGTGAAAAAAAAAAAAAAAACATTATTACAGGAACAACAAATTAGGCACTGAAAATGTTTCCGAACAATCAAGGAAAAAGAAGAAAAGATAATTGCTTAAAGTTTCAGGTGGGAACCAAAAGGAGATTACACTTAAAATGAGAGTTTTTGCACACGAGAAAAAGCTTAATCAAAAAAATAATAGATTAAACCTTGCAAGGAGAAAAGAAAGTTGGAAATATCTGCAACACTTATGGAAGGTGGATATTCTAAAAAAGCCAACATTTTGCTCAGGGTACGGCAAACATCTATAGCGGGACAATTGTCCTTTTTCTTCATTTCTGTCATACATCCATTCTGCATTTTAAAGTTAATTTGTTTAATGGTTCAGTGAACACATTTAATTAATGTCCTGCATCTCGATGATAGCTGCTGAGTTCTTTGCCTTCTTGCGGTCTGATTTCCACGTGACAAATCCCACGACGCACACCATGAGCGGCAGAACCACGCACAGAACGACCCGGCTGATGGGCAGCTCCGCAAGACAGTCCTCTGTGACTGAAGGCTGCACAATCTGGTCCGTGTGGGCGTCTTGGAACAGAAAGGAGGATTTGAAGTCCAGAAATGCAGCCTTTTTGTTCTCGTTAATGTCCACCTGACACCTCAACTTCCTGTCTTTGTCCTCCGTTTGCAGCCTTGTGACCAGAGTGACGTTGCAGCGATTGTTTTCAGTCAGCTTGTACCTGCATGGAGAGGAGTGGGAAGAGACTGTTAGAGCACTTTACTTTCTGTTTAATACGCTCTTCAGCAGAGGCTTTTCATCCAGCATTTGGTGTGGATTTATTTGCTTGTGCTGTAGGTGGCCTCACATGTTACAGTGGGTTTTTAATGTAGACGACTGACATTTTCAATTCAACGACGAGTTTGCATACAGAAAAGAAGTGATCCTCATGCACAGACACTGTTGGGAAGAAGGCCCAGCAAAGACTGTACTTCCTGCTGCAACTCAAGACGTACAACCCTCTACAGGAGCTGCCGGCCATCTTCTACACGACCGTTGCTCAGTCCATCCTGTTTTCGTCCATCACCGTGTGGTTCGGCTCATCCACAAAACAGGACAGATCCAGACTGCAACAAACCCTCAGGTCTGCAGAGAGGATCATCAGAGCTGAACTACTGTCCATCAAGGATTTCTGGAGGTCTGTGGTTAGGAAAAGGGCAGCTAACATCTGTATGGACTCCGCAGATTCCACACACAAGCTGTTTAGACTTTTACCATCTGTTCGGTGCTCATTTCAGGTGTAAAAACCTCCACACTACTGATTCTAGAGTTGATGCCAGATTAAAAAAGCTGCATGGAACAACCAATACAGCGCTGCTTCTTCGGATTTGAGGAGGAATCTTCTAGCCAAGTTTTGCCGATCTAACGGTGCGTTCACACCAAGGCGTCCAAAACGCCCCGCACGCCAAAGTTTGAAGCTTGAACATTCGCAGCTTGATGCTTGTCCAAAGCGAATTGGACACACGCAAAATATACCACTGTCACGCACGTCAAGCCGGAAATACGTAACTTGTAGGAGGCGCTATCGACACCACGTCACCAGCCTCCTGATTGGTTGAAGCGGCGCGAAGTTGATGCCTTAGTTCAGATTTTTCAACTTCAGAACTCCTTTTCTGAATACTCATCGTCTGTAAAAGTAGGCGTTTGTGTGTTAACTCGATGCATGGGTGTCGCAACCTTGGGAGACGTGGGCGTTTTAACACCCACACTTATCTTAGTGAGATGGTTAAACACCCTCACTTTTCCAGCAGTTTTGCTCAAAAACTGCATGGTGATACATTTGTTTCCCTAACACAAGCGCGCTGTTAAACTAATAGAAAACGCACATTTCTATGTGAACAAAATATGTTGTGGTGTGACACCAAATGCGTGTTTTAGTCTCATAGACGCTTGCTTAACTGTGACAAACTCTTGCTCCGAATGCTCGGTGCGCGAGCGCCGCTCTGGCTCTCCGGTTTCTCGTGATTGGGGTCTGTGCTGGCATTCAGCCTCGTGTCTGTAAAGACTTTTAAGAGACAGACCCAGTCAAAGTAGCTCATGACCCCCCTGCATCCCCCCCACTTTTGAAAAGCCTGCTACGCCACTGACTCCGTGCCAAGTAGGTGAAACATCAGCGATGACTAAGGAAAAGAACCTGTGCTGATATGTCAATCTAGGAAGGGTTATAGGACCATTTCCAATGTTTTGAAACATCCATCATTCTGCAGTGAGGAGGAAAATTCCAAGCAAATTGACCCCAAGATCTGACTCTACAATGCTCAAAGAAATTGGAACAAAAGCCTTTAACAGTTAAATTTCCGACTCTACCATAGTGGCAGTACACACGTCCAAACACACATCCACTCCCCTGACAAAGCCTTAAAAAGAAACAATAACTTATCGTAACTTCTTGATTAAAATTAACTTAAAATCTTAAGTGAAACTTTTTAGGTCATAGAGGATGACCAGGTGCCCAGATAAAGAGGGTTTAAGTCCTCAATGCTCCTGTCTTCTTCTCTTCTCTCTCTGCCTAATTCCTGTCTGATAGGAATGAATAAAGGTTGCTAGCGCCACAAAAATATAAACAAACAAAAAAACATTAAATCTGTTGTCTACAGCTTGCATTCAAGTAGGGAGTCATTGGGAGGGAGGCAGAGTGCAAGTTGTCAGTCCATCACAGGGCAACAAAGAGACACAGGACAAACAGCCACACACACATTCACACCTAATGGCAATTTAGAGAGACCAATAAACCAAACTATCATGTTTTTGGTACGTGGCAGGAAGCCGGAGTACCTGGAGAAACCACATATGCACAGGGAGACCATGCAAACTCTATGTAGAAAGACCCCAGGCTGGGATTTGAAACCAGGAACTCATTTCTGCAAGGCAACAGTGCTACCAGCTATGTCACCATGTGGCCCTAATCAAAATTAAATGTAATCAACATTAAATGATTAACCCTTCAAATTAATCTGACAACAAGTTACATAACAAACTACATTTTCATTCATCTGTTTCATGTCCACTAATCCTGCTGGGACCAGCCTGATAATGTTAAACTTTGAATTGTAATGCAAAGCGACTTATTTGAGAAACTGTGAAAAGCCCTTTAATTTAGCAGCAAACCTTTGAACCACAGACGACCTTTAGTTTCATGTGGCATGGGTATTGCAATATATATACAAATAAGCAGCACGATAGTTCACCTGTTTAAGGACTCGTGGCACCCCCTGTGTTGAGGCACCCTGGGCAATGAGCCACATTTCCCATATCAAAATCCACCACTGACAAGGCCTAAGTTAGCATGATACATGTTAAAGTTCAGGAAAGAACAAAAATAAATTCTTTTTAGAACTTTAATGTTTTGAGAAATAATTTCACCTCACTGCAACTGTCAAGCACAGTGGTGGTGGGGTAATAATTTGGGATCTTACACCTGACTAAATTGATTCTACGATTAGCAGACTTCTGCAGCATTTCTACCCAGCCAACATGTCATGTGGGCCCCATATGGTATATAAATGGGCTACATGGGTACTAATTGGGCATGGGCTTAAACTGGGCAAATGTTGTGGGCCCCACATGGGTTAAGCAACATGGGTCCTAGATTGGAAGCCCATGTGGTCTGATGATATGGGCCCAGTAAGGGACCTATATGGGCACAATGGGCATGGGCTGTAAATGGTTAACATTACTGGGACCCATATGGTTTCAGTCACATGGGCCCACATGGTAATCCCATGTGGGCCAACTAAATGGGCCCAATGAGGGGATATAAGTGGGCAATGTAGGCATTGGTGAGAACTAGGTTTTATTATTAAGGCCCCACATGGGTTAAGCAACATGGGTCCCAGATTGGAAGCCCATGTGGGCTGCCTATATGGGTCCAATAAGGGATCTACATGAGCACAATAGGCATGGGCTTTAAATGGGTAACATTACTGGGACCCATATGGTTTCAGTCACATGGGCCCACATGGTAAACCCATGTGGGCCAACTAAATAGGCCCCATGGAGGGTATAAGTGGGCAATGTATGCATTGGTGAGCCCTGGGTTTCGTTATTAAGCCCCCACATGGGTTAAGCAACATGGGTCCCAAATTGGAAGCCCATGTGGGCTGGTGATATGGGCCCAGTAAGGGCTCTATATGTGCACAATGGGCATGGGCTGTAAATGGGTATATTTGGGGCCAACATTGTTGAGGTTTTAATATTTGGGGATGCTTCTGCAAACTCATCAGCCAACATGTATACATGGGCCCCACCTGTGATAAGCTTGGGCTGGATAGGTACCATATGGGCATGGGCTCAAACTGGTCTTTTTGTACAGGGCCCACTTGGGTTTCTCATGTGAAACCCATATGGGCAAACCCAAGTGGGAACATAAAGTAGGTCCCAGCTGGGCCAAAGATGGAAAACCCTTAAACAGGTTCAAAATGGGAAGCACATGTAGGACCCACTTTGGTTTTTTATGTAGGTTAGATGTGGGCAAATACAATCATTTAGATATAAGCTGTTGATGTAGGCCCCAGGTGGGGCCAAGTTAGATGATCAATATATGATTTTACAACTGATTACTCATGTCGGGCCCACCTGGTCAAACTATATGGGTCACACATGGGTAAATGCAAGTCAGACCGTGAAGACATGTCTAAGTGGGCCCCATATGGGGAATTTTAAGCTAATGTGGGCAAATATTTGAAATGGCTTAAGATTGTTTAGTACATATGGGGCCCACATGGGTCAACCAAATTAAACCCATATGGACAAACACAGTTGGGCATCCATTGTAGGTCCTATCCAGGTCAGTGATGGTAAATGTGTACATTTGAAAAGCGCCTTCATATATTTTTGATCTGTAAAAACATTACTCTTCAACTTAAATCCCCAAATTATATAACAAGAAATAATTATTTTCTTTGAGCTGGTGCAATTGGTGCAAATAAAAAGGCAATGACCCCTATAAGCAGTTACACCTCAACCGTGGAACTCCCCGTTTTTATGGTATTGACACCATAGAACCTTTTGAAATGCAGCTGAAGAAGCATTTATTTAATAGAGCTGTTATGCAAGTTATTATTTATTTAAATTTGTGTCATACTACTGCCATAATTATGTTTGTTATATGCTACTATATTTTGCCTTCAAAACAGCATTTGTACTGGGTACAGTTGCACAAAGTAAGGGATCTTCTCAAGATTATTGTTAGGTGATCAACCAATTATACCAAACAAGTGCTAATGATCATCAATGTCACACATATGTTGAAACACAGTCTAACTGAAAAAGTAAAAAGTTTGGTGGAGGCTTAAAATTGGGTGAGGAAACACCAAACTCTGCTACCAAGGTGAAGTTGTGGGAGTCTCATGTCATGTCCAGATTGAGCACAGCAACAAGACACTAGAAAATGTCAGGAAATTTAAAAGGTGCCTGCCACGTGGTGCGTCATCAGTATGACCCACAATCAGAGGTTCTGTTGCCGACTTAGGTCCTGCAACATAGATGGAATGCGCATCCTCTTATCCCTGAATTGCAATCATCTTCTCCCTGCATTGCTTGGGAAGGCTCCAACAAGGTAGTTGTACTGCATCAGCAAGGTCTCTCCCAGACAAAGATTTCAAAGAGGACTGGGGTTTCTAGATGTGCTGTTCACGGTCTTTTGAAGAAGCACTAAGAAATGGGTAACGTTGAGGAGCATAGACACAGTGGTTGGCCAAGGAAACTTAGTGCAGAAGCTGAAAGCTTATCACTCATTGAATCGGAAGATTTCACGCAGTGCCATCAGCTCAGAACTTGCAGAAACCAGCGTCTCCATGGAAGAGTTGCAGCCAAGCCATACCTCCAACGTGGAAACAATTCCACTCAAGTATGTACAAAAACATAGCAACTAGGATTTTAAAAAAGGGCAGCAGGTGCTCTGGACTGATGAGTCACAATTTTGAGTATTTGGCTGTAGCAGAAGGCAGTTTGTTCATCAAAGGGCTGGAGAGCAGTACAAAAATGAGAGGCAGACTCTGCCTCCAGGCAGAGTCTGGAGGCAGTGAAGCATTGGAGGTTTCTTGAACATTTGGGGCTGCTTCTGCAAAAATAGTTGGAGATTTGGTCAGAATTAATGGTGTTCTCAATTCTGAGAAATATAGGCAGATACTTATCATGCAATAACATCAGGGAGGCTAATGATTGGCTCCAAATTTATTCTGCAGCAGGACAACAAGTCCAAACATGTAGGCAAAGTCAGTAAGAAATATCAGCGTAAAGAAGCAAAAAAGTCCTGGAAGCGATCATATCTTTGAGGGCCTCAGAGAACCCTGATTTTAACATCATGGAGTCTGTCTGGGATTACATGAAGAGACAAAAGGTTGTGAGGAAGCCTACATCCAGAAGATCTGTGGTTTGTTCTCAAAGATGTTTGGAACAACCTACCAGCCAAGTTCCTTCAAAAACTGTGCGGAAGTGTACCTAGAAGAATGAATGGTGGACACACCAAATATTGATTTGATTCAGATTTCTCTTGAGTTAATTCACTGCATTTTGTTGATTGAGTAAAATAAATGATTGATGCGTCAAGTTTTATGTGCCAATCCCATTTGAGGAACATTTAGATGAATGTGTTAGATTCTGTGAGACACCATCAGCTGAGATCTACATTGGGGGTCCATAGCTCTTCAGGGTTAGTTTCTCACTTGAGGGTAGCAAGTGCAGCTGTCACAGAAATTTTGCAGTGACAGCATAGGCCTGAATAAAGGCTGGGGAAGGACATGTGGCCTGGAGGAGGGCCCCCATTCCTGGCAGCTTTGATAACTACCTTTACATCAAGGCAATAGGGGTGTCATGTAGAGTTCCAGTTTAGGGCTAGGAATCAGTTTCTCACAGGTTTGGAATAAATAAGTTAGTTCTCCAAGATGTTGGGAACAATCGTCCAGCCGAGTTCCTTCAAAAACTGTACATGTGGACCTAGAAGAATTGATGCTGTTTTGAAGGCTAAAACTGGTCACAACAAAATTATTTTAAAAAAATGTAGATCTCTCTTTATGCTTTGACTGCATTTTACTTTGTTGATTGATGAAAATAACTGATCAACACTTCCATGTTTGAAGCATTCTGTTTTTGGAATGAGAGAATATATATATATATATATATGAGACATTAATTTTATTTACATTTTATGAATCTAACATTTAGCTTTTCTGCTTTTGGATTTGTCTTTTTGATATGTAATGTAAATTTTCTTTTTTAAATAAAGTTGTTTACGTAAGCAGCTTGTTGCTTAGCAGCCAGTCTTCGCGGTCTTCTCTTTTTTTTAAAAACTCGGGAGGATTCGATCGCGCCATTCGCGCCGCTTCGCGACTATTCTTTCCATCTTTTCCCAGTTGTGAGCAGGCGAAGATATACTCGCTGTCTGGAGATTGAGGAGAGGAGGATTCTTCAAAACGATCGGTAAGGCAGAAAACTTATCACCGGTGGTTATTTTATTATCTGTCCTGCAAGGTAGAAAATACAGTAAGTATAGGGCAAGAACTCAGTAAGCTAGCGGAGCTGGTTGAATTTGCTCTTATTAGTGAAAAATAAAAAACTTTTACGGGCCATGTTTTTTTTTTAATTAGGCCTTTTTGTAGGCCTACAGTTTTTCAAAGTACCCTGTTCCCCCCCCGCTCAGACGCACAATGCAGTAAACAAAATAGCTAGCAATATTTAAAATCAGCGCCATCTAGAAAAGATGGAGAATGTCTGAGATGGAGTCTCAAGTTATTTGAACTGGAGCAAATTATGCCAGATCGCCTAAAAACGCGTACTTTATGTCAAATATGAGCCGGAGTGGTTGTTTAATTTACTGCAGTGGATGCCTGTAGCTGAAACTATTTCGTGAACCTAAGATTTACAGAAATGCTGCCAGACAGTAGATCGGTGAGCAAAAAAAGCAAGAAGAAAAGCAAGACAATAAGAAACAAACGGCTTCTTTAGCTCAAACACTGTTTGCACTGCTCTTATAAACCGTACTCTTCCTTCTATGAGAAATGTTTGGCCATCATCGTTATTTTGTGCAGCAGAGCTATAAGATGCTGATCCAGGATCAGGCAGAACATGTGTAAAATACTAGTAATATATAACTCTTGGTAATTTGAGATTTTAAACTAAAATGATAAAGGTTTTCCCTGAAGACATAATTAACCTAAATTGCTTTTGTATGTTGGGAGATGCAGACATTTCCCAGGCTGTGGACAGGAGGGTTATCAACCACATGCATCTTACTTCAATACATTTTAGGGGGGGAGAGGATCAGATCTGGTAAAATACTCTTTTTTTTTTAGAAGTGATTAAATAAATATATTTGGGGAAAAAGTGTTATGGATAAACAGCTGGAATAACAAGGCATTAAATGTGTGTATCCTGGAGGATACTTTGTCTAGATAGGCAGTAATGGCTAGTCTCAGAATTTCTCTTATTTTCAGTCGTATATTATAGATACAATATCCTAAAATATTAAGATAGGGGCTATAATACTGGGCTGCACAGTGGTGCAGTTGGTAGCACTGCTGCCTTGCAGTGAGAAACGGTCACCGGAGTAATGTTGGCAGCTCGACTTCCGGGTATCTTGCTAGATTGAAGCAGGGATGTCAAAAATGCAGCCCGCAGTTCATATCTGGTCCTCTGAGTGATTTTGTGCCCTTCCACTGCAATTTCTGTTAGAGTTTTGTCCTGCTAGTACAGCACAAAGTTAATAGATAGACAATTATTATTTTTATGTTCAGAGTTATACTACTGTGGGGCTAAATAGAAAATTAACAGAAATAAAAAAAATCTATTACTGCAAAGGTTAAGTTCAAAACATTTGTATTTAACCTTTTTTGCTTTCCCTATTCTAGTTGTTGATAATGGACTCAATATGTTTAAGTCCAAGAATCTGTCGACGCCCCCTTTATGCCTACTATCCCTACATATTTGATCCTTTTTAAAATTACACAAACTTTGTACTTTTCAATTAGATAGTGCATGATTAATGTATTCTTGAGCCTGACAAAAATAAATTAAAAAAAGTGCATTTTTTTAGTAAAATTATATTTACATAGTGGAATTATTTTTAGGTGGGAGATTTTGACTATTGTTTGTAAAAGGTTTAGACAGTGTTTCATAATAGTGAATGTTTTGAAGTCATCTGGTTTGTTAATTTAATAGAACATTAACAAACAGTGTGAAAATTGGAAAACCACTAATTATATGTCAGCCATTTTTACTTCATATTATTATCTGCCAAGTCATTTGGTCTTGCATCAGTTACCATTTAGATGCATTTTGATGTGGCTTTAAAGCTGAAACTCTGTCAGCTAGGGAAACATTTTTTATGGTTCGCTGCTAGGATTGGTCCGAATATTCAATTCAATTAAAAAAAATACTTTAATAGACACTGCATGTGTTTAAGAACTCATAATCATATCAATAAAGTTATAATTAGACTTTTAATTTTGTCCATTAGTATGTGAATCGTTACTACTGAAGTAACCTCAAAAGAAAAGGATGTTTTTGCATATTTCTTTTTAATGTTCTTTCATTTTTTGTCATGTTTAGATAAGAGGATCGCAAACACCATCTTTGAGATGCAAGTAATTTTCAAATTAGTAATACTAATTAGAGATATTCAACATCTTCCACAGACTTTTTAGAAAATGTGATGCACTATGATTTATTTTTTTATCTTTGTGGTAATCAGTAGGGATGGAAAGATACCACATTTTTCTAACCGATACGATACAGATACTTGCATCTGAGTACTTGCTGATACTGAGCACCAATGCCAAAACTTTTACCACACAGAAAAATGCAATAAACTGGAAGATAGATTTAAATTTTCTTCTCTGCTTGTAACAGCAAATGATGGTGAATTAGATGAAAAATAAAATATGAATAAAAATGACAAAACCAAAATTTCAAGTGAAATAAATTAATATGAATAAATGAGGCTGGCAAGCAACGGGAGTGAGAGTGGGCTCGATACTGGCTCCAGCATCGGCAACTGTAAGGTCGGAAAACAGTAAATAATGACTGATTTTTGCTGGACTTTTTACTACACTGAGCCCACTCATGTCCTTGGCCAGTGCGTGAGATGGCAATGGAAACACAACCAGACCGTTCTGCGTCGGGCTGACCTGATCCGGTCCCGGCTGAACCAACGCCAGTGAGAAAGGGGTAATAGTCCTTCCAGTGTGTCCTCGGTTTCCTCCCAGTGGGATGTACCCAGAACATCTCACCAGGGAGACATCCAGCAACCATCCTTCTCAGATGCCTGTATCTAATTAACTTATTTTTTTATTTCCCTAAGGTTGCAATGGTAGCAGACAGGGGGAACAAGTGTGGACGATACCACAAGGAGAATGATGAAATTCCGGTTATCACCTGAGCTGGCTGTGGAGTACAACATGTTTGGCCGACATGGGAAGAAGAAGTTCAAGGACTTGTGTATTTTTTATGTTGTGTATGGTAAGTTTCACTTTAGAGATCACTTGAATTCTTGGATTAAGATGCTTGAAAGTTTAACTGAAATTGATTATAGTGCAATGACTTATTTTTGAGGGAAGGAAGAAAAATAAAAAAAATTTTGTAATCTATCACCATTGGAAATAAGCTAAGGTAACTGTACTTGGGCTTACCCTTTTTTCTTATTCTGCAGAGGCCCTGAAGAAGAATGCAGTAACATCAAAGGTCAACCTCCAAGATGCGGAGAGGGCCCTGTCCAATTGGTTCACTGGGGCTAGAGACAGAGGACTGAGAGCTGCAAGGCACAAAACAGAGTTTCGGCTCTGTAAAAAAATACTGATTTGAACGGACTGCAGTCTCATGTGTACCATAGTAAGTTTTTCCATTTCTGCTTGGTACAGTTCTTTATACAGTTGTCAGAAAACATTCTTCGATATGTTCTCTGAAGGAGATTCCCCCTCATGATTTTATTTTTTGTATACAGCATAATCCATGGTTTCCTTTCGCACAAGAAGTCTTGTTAGTGCAATCAATACCATAGCAAGCTATCTTTGTCCAATCAGTGCACGATTAACATCGGAACACAAATGAACATTGCTGTGATTGGTCAGAACAACAGCCAGAGATCGCTTCACCAGAACGGTGCTCTATAGTCGCTGTAATCAGTAGTCAATGCAGCTTTTGGGCACTGGATGCTTTATATTGACAGGACAGTTTGTCTAATATGGTCTTTTGGCGATTTTGAGCACAAGGACATGTAGGGAACAACAAAATGGACTGCTGGGGTTTTTTCAATGTGTTTTTAGAGTATTCAATTAGCTGCACTTGTTCTGGTGAAGCTGGTTTGCCATCCTTTGCATGCAGCTGTCATTTCCATCGCAGATTAGTTTTTCCATCGCTCTCTGCATTTTTTTCAGCTCCACCTTTTATGCCAATTTTAGTGCCCTCTTTTTCTGCTCAGAGTCTGCTTGATTTGTGAAGTAATCCAGGAGTTGTTTGGGAAACATCATACAAACTTGCTGCAAAGCTTGAATGACCCAAGCTTCCTCAGGAAGTCCTGTCTGATCTGTCCCTTCTTGTAGACCAGGGTTGTCAAACTCCATTCCTCAAGGGCCGGTGTTCTGCCACTTTCTGACATGTCTCTGGTTTAGCACACCTGAATTCAAATAATTAGGTTATCAGCAGGACCCCATATTACCTAACTGTTTAAATGCTTCACTGTTGAGTGTCCAGTCCAGTCTATTGTTAAGGTGAACACAGCGATAGGGCTGGGGAATTTGACCTCAAATCTATATTGCGCTATAATCTAAAGCATGATATCTATTGCTATATATATACACATACACACATTTTTTTATATGTCAAATGACTGCTTATGAGCATTCTCACATTCCAGATACATTGAAGTAGCACAACTTCCAACAGGTTTTGAATGACATTGAAAGAAAATTTACTGTGCAAAATCTATTAAAATGTCCATATCTTTTTCCTAAATAAATAAATTTACGAAAATAAAGTTCAACATCGTCTGCTTTGGTTACTTATTAATATCACACAAAAGAAAACCTGCACATATTTGAGAGAAAAAAAATGCGTGAAAGTTCAACTGGTTTTTTTTCCGTTAAATGAAAAACTATTTTTAAACGTACATTATCTAGTGTACCTGGTACTAAGTAGTGTAGGCACAGCTTAATGACATCAAAATGCGTAACCGCTTTAGGGTGGTAAAGTCAAAATCTTTACCTATGGCTAAAATTATAATTTCTACATAAGTGTACAGACATAGCGGTTTAAAAAAAAAATTATTTTCCTCACCTCATTTTTCGAAAAAAAAAAAAAAACCGCCATCCACATCTTATTCCTGATAAATGTGTTTTTAAAGCAGCATTTCACCCATGGAAACATTGCTATTTATTAAAAGTGAGTCATTTGTAGTCGAAATGTAACACACATTTAGAATTAGGTGCCTATCTGACCGAGAAAAGACAGAAAATGACTTTTGGGTGCATTTGTATGAAAGACAACTCCCACAATGGACCACAAAGCACAGCTCTGCAATCCACTCCCACTAACACCGCCTCCGTCTACAAGGCTTGCTGTTACGACTCGCACTCCCTTACAGTAGGTGGCGGAAATGCACCTAAAGTTGGTTGCCACCCGCCAATAAACAAAAGAACAAGGCTTGCTGTTGAGCTTGAACTCCCCCCTAATCCAGAACACCGCCTCCGCTTAGCTGTTGAGCTTGAACTCATTAGTAAATTACTCTTTCGAGATGGTGAACTATTGCATGGTACCGCGATGTTCAGTCAGAACAAGGAAAGGACAGCAAGTAAGTTTTCATATTCTACCGAAAGATATGGAGCGACGCAAACAGTGGCTGAGAGTGATAAACCACCCGAGCTATTCAGAAGACACAGCCGTGGAAAACCTAAAAAGTCTGAAGGTTTGCAGTCTCCATTTAAAAAAAAAAGACTTCAAACTCAATGTCTTTGGAATGAAGAGAGTAACTCTTTTGGACATTGCAATTCCGTCGGTGTTTACCTTTCCTGATGACGATGAACAGCCTGGAACATCTGGAGCGAGCAGCCCTAAACGCATTCGCTTGGAGGTAGGAGACTTGCTCGACTGTATTTCTGAACACACAGTCTACTGCTGTAAAGCAGGACATAAACTATGAGTTTTATATACGTTTGCTATTTACAAATAAGTCTGTCGTCTTCCGCATGTTTTCCTCGCTTGTGGTTCTAATGTGTCGGTATCACTAAACTAGGGTGACCAGACGTCCCCGATTTCCAGGGACAGTCCCCGATTAGGCTGCCTTGTCCTCTGTTAAAAGCCATCCCCGAATTTAATGGGAGAAAATATTCATAATTACGAAATTAAAATTTTGACCAATTTGGTCGTTTAAATCGGGTTTGCAGGAGCGGAGACACATCTAAGAACACCAGCGACTGTTGGCCCTGAGACACTGGGCTGAGAAACACTCCCTACGTTTAGATGCAGCCAATATTCGGGTTAAGGTCACTATTCGGGTTTCTGAAACATTCGGAATAATCCGTTTACATGCGTGAGCAGAGAGAGTTACTCCTGTATACATGGAATTTGTAATCAATTGGCATGTCCCGATGTAAACGGCGACGCACGCTTAGCGTCAGGACAACCTTAAGACGCAATATGCGTCATTTCCAATTCTTCTTCCCGTTTTTCTGTGCGCATACAAGAAGTTCCTCTACTCAAAAGACCAAGATTCCTTGCGAATAGAACATGCACAGAACACAAATCAATGTTACTTTTGATGGGGATATGCCGATACGCGTTTACATGACCAAATATTCGGGTTAGAAAAGGGGTACCCCAGGGGTAATATTCGGGTTTTTACATGGCCGTGCGTAACCAGGTTATTGCTAATATTCTGGTTTTGAACGGGTTATTAGCTGCATGTTCGAGAGTGAAATATGAGGCCATATGTCCGACAGCGGAAGCTTGGCCCAAACTAGGTCAACAGGAAAATAAAAACTTAGAATAGACATGCTTACACAGAGGTGGCCACAGTGCAGCTGCTCAGCGAAGGAAATCTATATAATCAGCATAACCTGGAAGCTACTTCCCCTCTTAAACCCAAGGAAGCCGCAGTGATGAATGTAGTTTTTCTAGGGGTGCATCGTTACATGCATTCAAATTGTTCGGTACGGCCCTGCCAGTTGAGTACGCATGTGTACCGAACAAATCCAGCTGTTTTCTACTTGACTGCATGCAGAATCTTTATTTGCTGAACTCAGTGCAGTGCAACGTTCCACAGCCCAAGTTCAAAAAGTGACACTAAAGCAAAACAGAAAGGACTCCCAGCTATCCCTAAACTCTGCTACTTGGGAACATTAATAGTTTCTCATGCAGCTACAGTAGAAAAAGAAAGATGGACCAAACCAGAACTTTGTCAAGGAAAGGCATCTTTCAAACAGCAATAAGGTCCCTAACACGTTCTGCCCTAAACTGAAAGACTCACCTTAAACAATGTCAAGCTGAATGTAAACATCACTGATCCTAGAGAAAAAAAAAAAAAAAAAAAAAAAAAAAAGCTGACGTCCAACATGGCTACCAGTAGCATCCAATCAGCCAAAACTCATTTTGGATAAGATGCAAGTCACCAGAATCCATGTTGATGAGAAAGGGTTTCCCTTCTGCTGCCCATGCTGCCTTCAAGTACAGCTGGGAGACTAGGCTCTCGAAATATCAAAATTTATGCATGTTTTATTCTCAAATATGGGCGAATTGTTATTTAAACATTTCTAAACATTTAAGTGGTTATATGGTTTTCAACTCTGGCTATGTCTGCTTGTACTATTTTATTGTACAATGACCAGTTTATCAATAAAATCTTCAGTCAGATTTGAAAGGAAGGAATTCAGAAAAAAGAAATGTTCTTTTAATGCTGATCAAAGTAAAAAAAAAAAAGCACATGTGTTTATTTTTCTCGATTAAAGTTTATCGAAAACCGTCATGGTAGGTGTCTGAATCGGACCGAACCGCAGACAGGAAAGTGGAATTCTCATAGTGGTTAAATGAAGTTGTCAAAAAAAAAAAAACATCCCACACACAAAATCTTTGTGGGAACAAACAGGAGACTTGGAGCACAATAATGCTTGTGGGGAGAACCCAACACAGAACACTCGGACTGACTGAGAGGTATATATATATATATATATAGGCCTAGCTACACAGATTAGGTAACCGGGGGAAAGCAGAGCAGCTGGACAAGAGAGCAGGCCGAAGAAATGACCAAATGGGCAACAGCTGGGAAGGAGAACAGGACTGGCAGGCTGAGAAGAGTGAAACACTAATAAGAGACAAAGAACCAGGACCACAGCAGATAGAATATAAACCTAAGGAATCACAGACATAATCACTGACGGGAAGAACAGAGGAACAAACGAGGGAAGCAAAAATAACCAAATCTGAGGAATGAAGCAACAAGTAAATCAACAAAGCAGAAACACAGAAGAACCAAGAGTACCGGTACAAACATGACCAAAACCAACGCAGAACCATGACAAAAATGTACGGAACCCAAACCATCCATTATCTATACCCGTCCATCCTCTGCAGGGGGGAGTGGGGGTCGTCTATCTCCAGCATTCATGGGACGAGAGGCGAGATCTACCCTGGACTGGTCCAGTCCATCGCAGGGCAACACATAGACACACAACCATTCACGCTCACACCTAAGGACAATGTTTTTGGACTGTGTGAAAGAAGGTGGAGTACCCGGAGAGAACTCACGCATGCACCGGGAGAACATGCAAACTCCATGCAGAAAGACCCCAGGCTGGGATTTGAACCCAGGACCTTCTTGCTGCAATGAAACAGTGCTATCAGTGCACTGTGGTACCCCAAATATGGACCGAATTGTGATTTGTGTACTTTCGGGCTTTTTTTCTTTCATTTAATGCAACAACAATTAAAAGCTGTTTAATATCCAGTACAAATATAAAATTAAGCTTTTACCCATTCAGACATGTCAGTCATTCCAAAGAAACATTTCTTTTCTTCCACATTTCTTTTTTTATCAGCCTAATCCAATACTGTAATCTTCTGAGAAAATAAATGTTTATTAGCTGTGAACGAAAAAACCATTATAATTAACAGGAAGAAAGAAAAAATAAAAACCTTGAAAACATCAGTGTGTGTGTGTGTGTGATTAATCTAAATCATAGGTGTCCAACTCCGGTCCTCAAGGGCTGATCTTCTGCCAGTTTTAGACGTTTCTCTGCGCCAACGCAGCTGATTCAAATGGTCCAACTACCTTCTCAGCATGTCAAAGTTCTGCAAAGGTTCTGCTAAGGAGCCATCATTTGATTCAGGTATGCTGAACCAGGGAGAGAACTAAAACATGCAGGAGACCGGGCCCTTTGAGGACCGACTTTGGGCACTTTTGTGCACCTTCTGTTGTCTTTGGGCAGCTGCTCCCCGTCCTCATCCAGCCAGTAGATCCTGACCACGTTGGAGTACGGCTTGCAGCTCCCCGCGTCATAGTAGGTGAAGAGGACGCAGGTCAGGATGAGGTTCCCTCCGGCCTGGAGCTCAGTGATCGGTGACACCGAGCTGATGCTCAGGAGGGACAGGTAGACGTCGGTGACAGTCTCCTGCTTCTCCAGGCACACGTACGAGCCGGCGTCCTCCACGGTGAGGTCGTGGAGGACGAGGGAGCAGTTGGACGTGATGGCGGTTCTGTTGGATTTGTCCGAGTCCGAATTCACCCGCCCGCCGCTCACCTCTTCTCTGTAACGCACCCGGCCACCTTTGAAGAAGGTCCAGGTGATGGAGGAGCAGTCGGCGATGGAGGTCAGCTTGGTGCAGGGCAGCAGAGCTTCACCTCCGAGTCTGCTGTAAACAAACACCGAATCCTTCACGCTCCTCACACCTGGAAACAAGACAGGAAGATTTCAGTTCTGTGCACAACTCCTCCGGGAGTCTTCTAAACACTTAGTTCCTTTAAATCAAACAGCGAAAGCTTCAAAAACTGCCGTGGCCAAAGCACACAAAGCACCGCGGAGAATCTGAACATGTAATCTTGACGTTTTGGGCGGTGTGAACGCGGCATGAGGGGTCAGCTTGGAGACTTTATTTGCAAAGTGTGCTATTCTCCGTACAGACAGCAGAGGGTGCTAGGAGCGACTTTATTCAACCTGTGATAAAAATCATTTTACTTAAGTAGATGCTTCATTGACATGGAAATCCTACCTTGTTTGTCTTTACCAGACGTTACTGCATACACCGTTGTCAGAACTATTCTGAATGTATTCAGATAAACTTATATCCATTCATAGTGTATACATGTATAAACAAAATAACTTACATATAAATAAGAGAAAATAGAATGTAAAGCACCTTGAATTGCCTTGTTGAAAGTGTGCTAAAACAAAAAGTTTCCTTGCCTTCTAAACTAAATGCATCTTAATAAAAGGTGCAAAGGACCTCAGAAATTATGGTAAATTATTGAAAGGTTTCAGTAACTTTATTCCTCAAGTGAAACACATCATATAGATTCATGACATACAGACTGGTGATTCATTTTCAATTCATTTTCATTTAAGGTTTAAGATTCATTTAAAATTAGAACACCACAAGACAAAATTAAATTAAATCATTGCGTTTAGGATTTAAGTGTAAAATATCAATATCGATTGGGGAAACCTCCGAATGTCATGTTTTGAAGTTAAGGAGGACCCAAATGCAGCGAAGTACAAAATAAGGAGGATTTAATGAAAACGAGGAACGTGAACTTACAGAACTCAGGCAGGTATATAATGCAGCAAACGGGGAAACAGGAACCAGACGGGCAACAAGGAAGACAGGGACCAAACAGGAAAGGATGACGAACCAGCGAGTTGTGACTGAACGAGAACCGAATTTATACTGAGGAGGAGAGTGAAGAGTGGAGCAGAGAAGGAGCAGGACTAATTAAGGGAAGCGGTTGCAGCTGACAGGGAGTGAGCAGGTGGAAGTGATTAGCAGCTGGGATGGAAGGTAGAATGGCTAGGAGACAGAAGACTAAAGAAACTAGAAAGGGTTCTTAAGAAACTATCTAAGGGAAACGTAAGGACACACTGGAGAACAGAAAGAGGAATTAAATAAAGAGATAATAGGAAACACAAATGGGAAGGTGGACATAGACAAAGGTGAAAAACATCTACAGAACCCAGGGAGTGCCAGAATACAAAAATATAATTACACTGAATAAGAAAAACTATTACTTTAAGACACAAACAGGAGGAGCAAAACAAGAGGGCACCTTGGGGTAAAAAGGGGAAGAAAACCAAGTGGAAAGAAAAACTCAAACTTGCTACACAAAAATCCAAAGACCATGACACCGAATGCTCCTGAAAGAACAACCCCGACCCTCGAAACCCGACCCAAAATGAGGAACCCTACCTGTTTGGAGCAGACCTGGGAGCAGCAGGGCTCGGATTAAGATTTCTAAGCCCGTCATCTTTGTGATTCCACCTTTGCAACGTCTCTCTGGAGGCCTCTCAGCTACACTGCAGCAAAGAAACACAATCTTGAGAAAGGTGTTATTCATTTCCTGTGTGAACGGGACGCTAGCATCATCTGCAGCCTTGACAGCCAGGAGGGAGGGAGCATCTTCTCTGAAACATTCAGACACCCAGCTCCATGCTTTACGTCAGCACAATGTTTGCAGCGAGGAACCTTTTCTCAGATCATTAGATCAAAGTTTGGACGCTCACTATTGTCCTTAAAGAAAACACTCTCTCCTCTGACTCTGTTTATTTTTAACTCATTTGCATTTGGTGAAGAAAGAGATGTATTTATCAGCACTATATTTCTTCAAAAAGCTAAGCCCTTCATTGGCTTTGAGAAAGTTTTCACACCCTTATTTGGTTCTATGACAGCAAGATGACTTTTTGCAGGCTTTGTCATCTGTTTAACACCTCTGGTCAGAAATCACATGTGGGGTGCCCCAGGGCTCCATCTTAGGGCCCCTCTTATTTAATATCTACATGCTCCCACTTGGCAAGATTATAGCAACCAATAACATTAGCTACCATAACTACGCGGATGACACTCAGCTTTACATTACAATGTCACCAGGTGACTCTGAACCCATTCAAACGCTAAATCAATGCATTGACCAAATAAATGGATGGATGTGCCATAACTTTCTCCAGCTGAATAGAAACAAAACTGAAGTGATTATTTTTGGACCCAAGGAGGAACGATCAAGAGTCAGCACACAGCTTCAGTTAATACAACGAGAGACTACTGATCAGGCACGAAATCTAGGTGTAGTAATGGACTCAGACCTGAACCTCCAGGGTCACATAAAGGCAATAACAAGGTCAGCCTTCTATCACCTGAAGAACATTTCTAGGATTAAAGGACTGATGTCGCAACAGGACCTAGAAAAACTCATCCATGCGTTTATCTTTAGTCGGATTGATTACTGCAACAGCATCTTCACAGGTCTGCCTAAAAAGTCAATCAGACAGCTGCAGCTGATCCAGAACGCTGCCGCTCACGTTCCTCACTAGAACCAGGAAAGTAGAGCACATCACCCCAGTTCTAAAGTCCTTACACTGGCTCCCTGAAGCTCAGAGAATAGACTTCAAAATACTTTTACTAGTTTATAAATCATTACATGGCTTAGCACCAAGATATGTTGAAGATCTGTTGTCACGGTACCAACCACCAAGACCACTCAGGTCCTCCAACTCTAGCCGACTAAACATCCCTAGACTCATAACTAAACATGGAGAAGCAGCTTTCAGTTTCTATGCTCCCCTTATCTGGAACAGACTTCCTGACGAGTGCAGAGCTGCTGAAACTCTGAACTGCTTTAAATCGAGACAAAAAACCATCTGTTTAGAATTGCCTTTGAGTAAATGATTAATGTCATATGTATCAAATGTGTTATCATGTGTAATGTGTTTCATGCTATTTTGCAGCTTTTACTTTTAATTTCCAATGTTATATTCCATGTTTGTTTGTTTTGTTTTTTTAATCACCAAATCATGTAAAGCACCTTGAATAACCCTGTTGTTGAAAGTGTGCTATACAAATAAAATTGCCTTGCCTTGGTTTATTTTGGAATATATTAAGAGAATGTGAGATATTCCCACCTCTGTTTAGGTCACTTCATGTCACACTTAAACAGTCAGAGGGACCTCGCTACTCTGCAGGGATTCAAAACTATGCACATTTTCACATTTTTCTTTTGAAACTCTTATTTCCTACCAAATGCATATATTTATATTAAAATTTCTATAAACTGAGAGCATAGTCAAATCTCTTTTTCTTGTGCACAAACCTGGCCACTATAGCTGATTCTGATTCACTTGTTTATTATAGTGTAAAAATTAGAAAGTGTAATTACATCAGACATATCTGATCTTTTATGTCTTTTCTTCCTAGTTTTACTGTGTTCTTTTATTGGTTCACTTCTATGTTTATAAATAATTTCAGAAATAAAGCAGAATATCAGGGTAATTTGAGCTGGGGTTTTTAATGTACTGTTCAGTTTAAATAAAAGGACCCCTGGTTTAGGATGTTGGAAATAATTCAAATTTTCATATTTTCTGGCATAAGGTTTTATTTGTACATTTGGGATTTTGTAATAGACAACACATTGAATGCATGAGTTTGTAGTAGGAAGAGGATTCTTCTTTTTTTTTTTACTATATGAATTAAAGTAAATGAACACTGAGTGGTGGAGAACAAAGGCCACCCATCATCCTTAACTCACCATCACCACAGTGAAACATGGTGGTGGCTCCATCATGCTGTGGAGATGCTTTTCTTAAGTGTGGACATGAGCTTACAGGAAGAAAACCTGTTCAAGGCTCGAAAAAACCTAAAACTGGGACAGAGGTTCACTTTAATATGCAACCAGAGGTAAATCCAAAGAGGGAATCTGTGGCAAGATGTAAAAATGTATGTTTGCAGACTTCTGCTCTGAGTCTGACTGAATTTGAGCCATTTAGTGAAGGTGAAAGGACAAAAGGTTCAGTTTCTAGATGTGCAAAGCTGAAGATCTGTGGCTGTAATTACAGTGAAAGAGGGTTCTACAAACACAGGATTCAGAAGGGTTGAAAACAAAAGCATGCCACACTTTTTAGATTTACATTTGTAAAAGAAAAAAAACTTTAAACACATAAGTTTTTTCTTCCACTTCTCAATCATGCACTACTTTGTTGGTCTATCACCTCAAATCCGAGGGAAATACTTAGATTAAGAGGGATTAATACTTTAGCAAAGTACTATGACTTTAAGCTGACTGCAGCATCTGAGGTTTTACAGTATTTATATATTTGTGACTTGTGTGAAACTTTTTCTGACGAGTGAAGATTAGATTCTAATTTCATCTACAAGGTGCAGTTCAGAGAAGAGAGTCTGGTTTTAGATGTCAATTCACATTTTCCCAACAGGAAACCACTTTACAGTGTTAATCAGGATGCTTGTTTTTAATATTTCACATTATATTATCTGCTTTCTTAAAGAGAAAAACAGACAAATATCCTCATAAAAGAGATACCAAACTGTGTTTTGTTGTTCTATGATTTTCTTTGGAAAGTCTGTTGTTGCTCTGTGCCCTTAAAGGAGGCTGGCAGCACTGGACTTTCTTACTCTAACTCTCTTCTGATCTCTTTTGTTGTTGTCACAAATGTGTCATATCTGGTCTGAGGTGTGAAATGCAGTCGTTTGCCTCTCTTTCTACCTCTATTCTTCCTTTGTTCGAGGAAGTGTAATTGTGATACGTTGTGGTAAAAAACACTGTATGTTGCAAGTACCATGCCTGCAATGTGGAAACTTGATTTGACCTATAATATCAAGTGGCGAGCAAAAAAGAAAAAAGAAACTCTGTTCTGCACAGCTGGCTTTGCTTGATTTGAATAATGTACTACTATTGGTTTTGCAATGTTCTCCGTCGTATTTAAGGAGTTTTGCTCCCAGGCATTACTGTTAGCACTGCAGGGTTGATGCAAATATTTTCTAAAAAATTAAGGTCAAACATTGCGCCAGAAGAAGGAAGATAAAAAAATCCTGGGTTTTATATGTAGGAAATAATAAAAATGAATGATATGTCCCATTATATTTTAATAGAGGTTCTCATGTTTTGGGTTGTTAATTGATTTATTAAATCTGCAGTCACAGGTTAACTTCAGACTAAACTCAACCTGATGAGATTTATGTCCATTTAAATCCTTTTTTTTGCAATTTAAAGGACCAGATTCTTTTTTTTGTGCAAACCTGTTTTTAAAATTAAATGAAATACAATCAAACAAATAACTGGAACAAAGTGCAAATTTAATAATTCTTCTCAACAACTGGGTTTTATTGAAGAATTTACTTCTGGTGAGCATCTGCTGTTGTGGCTGTAAAACAACTTAGCTTTGGCCGTCTTGTAACCTCTTTATTTATACGCTGCTTTAAACAAAGAGTCACCAAGTTCATTACAGCCATAGAGGGCTTGAAGGCATAGCCCCTTGAATAATTGGCTAATGGTTATTGCAGTCCAGGCAGTTGAAAAATTATATAATTTAGAATTATATTAATATGGGATATATTGTGAAGCAGTATTCATAAAGAACCATTCAAGAAATTAGAATATTTTTGAAAACGTCATTATTTCAGTTCCTCAATTCGCTGAGTGAAACGGATTTAGATTAATTACACACACTGTTTTCAAGCCTTTGTTTCTGTTATGATTTTCTGCTTAAAGCCAATGAAAACATGACGTTTAAGGCAGGGGCGCGGCTATGGGTGGGCCTGTGGGGGCTAGACCCACCCACTTTGGACTAGGGTCCACCCAAATAAGTGGCCTTTTAAAAAGAAGTTAAGACAAATTCTATATACAAATTACGTTTTATTTGTTGAGGGTTGTCACTTAAAGCTATTAAATAAAATAATAACATTGGAGGTGACATTTACGTCTTTGCAAGACTTGTCATTGGCTGTTTTAAGTAACATGCTTTGCGAACTCTCCAGACAAGCTAGGGCTAGCTGTGATGTTCCTTTTTGTAACCAAGTCTAAGATGGTAGTTTTGAAACAAACACTTTTAGTGAAAATATTAGGATCCCATAGCTAAACATTCCAGACTAATCCAATAAAGTACAGTTCAATCCATTAAAAGCAATTAACCAATGAAGTATAAACCCTTTAGGGAATGAAATAATAATTTAAAGCATTGAGTATCTGACAGTGGCCATATTATGTTTACACTTTGTAGTCTAAGTGTCATGTACTTTGTTCTAAGATGTTTTTCTGATTTATACAGACACATATTTGTTGAATATTTATATGGCCCACCGATTTCGTGTGAGGCCCACCTGAAAAGCAATTTCTGGTTACGCCACTGGTTTAAGATAAAAATATTACATCAGAACAATTAAAAAACATTTTTTAATATATAAATGTAGACAGTGAAAAGTAAGAATACCATTTTAAAAGTGCTGTTCAAAAGGTACTTTTAATCTGACAAGTGAACCACATCAGAATGCATGTAAACATACATTTTGCAAATATGGAGGATCCTTGTGGATCCAAAAAAACTTAAAGAAGCATGTAGCTTCCTCCTTTTTTGAGTTGCCATGAGCCTTTTAGCTCCTTCTCCAACTAATAAACTTCTTGCCGGGCATTTTAGTTAAGGTGGACGGCAAATGTCTTGGTTTGAACAGATATTGGATGGAGCGGTGCTCAATGAGATGCTTAAACCTCAAGATGGTCTAAAAACGCTTCTCTGCTTTAAACCTCTCCACAACTTCCTCCAGACCGTTCTGCTGTGTTTCTTATTTTTCACGATGCCGTTTGATCACGGATGTTCGGGTCTTCTTTATCTACCAATTAGGTAACCTCTGAAATAAACTGGTTGCAGAATTAATGGGGCTGACTTTTAAACATTTTTTCGTGTGCTTTTTTTTAACCATGCATCATTTTTCTATTAATTCATTCTTGCACAACTTTGAATACTTAAAAAAAACTGTATCAATGTATTTAAAACCTTGACAAATGTCTTCAGGGTGACCAGGATTTTAACTTGTCGAAGACCAAGGCTCAGTCAACCTCTGCCCTGTTGCTGGCCTAATGGTTGGATTAAAGCTTTCATCACCTTCACATAAATTAAAATTAGGCATTCCAGAACCAGAACAATTAAGGTTTCATTAAAGAAACAGTTTTCGAAAGTCATAATCTAAAGGTAGCCTGTTGAACCACGGCAATAAACTCCTGCAGCCCTCAAGTGGGTGATTTTTCACATTCAGCCAACAGTGTTTCACAGAGGGCATTTTGGCTTCGAAGTGAAACTTTTATTACTTATTCTATTCTTGTAAGTCAACGTCTCTGCTGTAAACTGGGTCTTTTAAAAACCAGTGCACCAACGAGAGGCTTGCAAGGCCACCAAACCGTGGCCGGATGAGATGCAGTTTATTAACAGTTTCTATAAAATTAAATACGTTTTTACTCAGAAGCAACAGAGACACCATGGTGTATTTATTTCATCCACCAAAACGTTGGAATCAACATTAAATTCAGATCCTGTGGCTTCGCTGTTTTTACCGGAGGACATGTCTTGTTCTAGAACAAAGCCGCCGCAGCCAGGAAGCCTGATGGGTTTGTTGGACATCAGCAGATTTCTGTGCAATCCCCCCCCGCCCCCTACACATCTCACAGGATGTGGGTTTTGCAGCTTTTAAATGTTACGTGGCCAACTCTGGGGCAGCTGCTCTGGTTTCGGCCAGGATGCCGGTTCATTTTTTATTTTTTTTTTGCCTCTGCACACATTTCGCTTGTTCTTTAGGTGAGCTGTATTTTGCCCATTGTCATGGTTTTGATTCTGTAATGTCCGCAGACGGCGAAGTCCCCTCGGAAAGCTGTGAAAACGTTAAAGGCGGAGAGGAGCATCAAACATTAACACCTGCGTGACGTCAGCAACACGTATTTTGAAGAGCATGACGTTAAGAGGATGAAAAACATCAAACGTTTCTTATAAATGTTGCCTTTCTTCCAAAAATAGTCATATCTATGCATTTAATATAATTTGAACAATAATCTGTAAGTGAACCAGAAGGTGTAGTTCATTATCCTTTAAGTTATGGGGTACTGTTTGTCAAAAATTAACAGCAACATTTTGGGTTATTTAGCCTGTCAGAAAAAAAAAGGGGGGTTAATTTTTAAAAGTTATATTTGCTTCCATCCCTTAGCAAAAAGTAGTATACTTGAAGTTCATTTTATCCAGTATACTTCTTCGGACTAAATTGGAACATGTTTAAGTTTATTGAAATTTACTTTAGGTACAAAAATGTGAACTACAAGTACATTTTAAGTAGTATAGGTATGTACAAGTAGTTCACATTTTAGTTTTTTGAAGTATATTTAAAGTACACTTCAATTAACTTAAAAATGTTCCAATTTAGTCCGAAGAAGTATACTTGATAAAATGAACTTTAAGTATACTACTTTTTTTTTTAAACGGTGGTTATTTATTCATTTATACATGTCACAGTTTCAAACTAAGTATTTAGTTACCAAACTAATTTGGTTTAAAAACTAAATTTAAATATTCAGCAGCAATTTATAATGTATAATATTTGGATCAAGGCTAAATTTTATACATTATATTATAATTTGTAAACAAAAATATTTATAATGAAACAGTGACATTTCAAAAAAAGAATAAACAACATAGATGGAAATATAACTTTGAAAATTTAACCCCCATGTTTTTCTCTTATGACAGGCTAAATAACCCAAATTATTGCTGGTCATTTTTTGACTGCAACTTCACAAACGGCACCCCGTAGGTTTGAAGACTTAAAATGTGCCTCTTTTGAATAAAAGTTTACCCGTTTTAACCTGTCTTGACGGCTGGCGAGACTCAACGTTGCTCATGTCACCTCTTTGTCATTGTTTACTTTCCTCCAACGTACAGCAACAGTGACCGAACCAGCAGCCCGACGCAGCTTTTATTTTGGTAGTCCACTTCTACTTATCAGCAGGTGAATTTGCATATTAACAAAATATTTTTCTGAGTTAAATTTAGTTCGAAGCTATCATATTTAGCTAACGAATTGAGCTTGCTAGGTAAATATTTAACTTTAAACTACATATTTAGCTTTCTAAATAAAAATTCATTTATAATCTGTGTCATCTGCAAATGAAAGGATAACATGGTGAAAATGTGACATAGAAAAATTAACTCCCATCTTCTTTCTGTTATGCTAAATAACCAGTTGTTTTTTTTTACTGTGCAGCTTCACAAACGCCCACCCTATATTAAGTTATGCAGAAATAAAGTGCAGTCCTTTAATTTTAACCCACAGAAAGATTTGTTCAGAACACAGCCTAAGAAGGTCGCCCCATCACCACCAGGTGAAGGTGAGTTTGTAGAAGAAGTCGTAGCTCTTGGACAGGAAGCTCCGCTCGGGGTGGTGGGCCTCGATCCTCACTTTGTAGCCACGACTCTCGATGTCCATCTGCACACAGTCCAGGAGGTCACCGACGGACGGTGAGGCCTTCCACGGCCCGAACGTCACCGCAGACTCCTTACCCGCCTCCAGGCTGCTCACGGCGCTGTCGTAGAAACCCAAGTCCTCCTCCGTCCGCAGGACGCAGATGAGGATGGTGGAGCGGCGTGCGGCCACGGCCTCCGCCCTGGCAACACGGATCAGAACCTAAAAGAGGTTTGAACATTTTTTAAGAGATTCCTGCTGATGTGTAACTAACGGCAGGTTACTAGATAAATGCTTTTTGCCCCAGATCCTAAATATTTGCTACTATATCCAAAACCAGACAAATAAATAAACAAATCTGAACTGTTGCAATTAATGAGTTTTTGTTCACAAAGCTTATTTCTGAAATGACTTAATAACGGGAAAAAAAAGTAATAAGAAAAATCACAAAATCATCCCAGGTGTTGATAACAAAAAAAGCTTTGAGGTTGAACGCCTTTTTAGGTCTTTATATACTACAAAAGAACAGAGCTTACCAAGGCAGCAAAACCAAGAACAGAGTTAGTTCTGGCCAAAATGTTTATTTATTCATTCAGAAGAAGTGCAGAATTCCTATTGATTTACCTAAATATTTATGGGCTGGCAAGAATTTTTCAGGGGAATATATATATATATATATATATATATATATATATATATATATATATATATATATATATATATATATATATATATATATATATATATATATGAATGCTGTCATGAGATTAAAAAAACTTTCAGATGAATTATTTATTATCTGTAATTAATTAATCTCTTTTTTAATCTCCCCTAATAATTGCTGAGAAAAGCCCTTATCTTGAGGTATTTTCTTTTAAATTATTTACATTATTGTGGTTGAACAAAAGTTTGACTATTTTGGTGATGAAGGAAAAGAGAAACCACTGAAAACAGGACCTATCTGACCTCGATGTTTTCCTTGTAGTGCGGGACTCTGGAGAGGAACTGCTGTCTCCCCACCATCTCCCCAAACAGCTCAGGCGTCTCCTCCAGACGTTTGACGAGCGGTTTGACGTCGTAGTGGACGGCCTCCTTGTACACCTGCGCACACGCAGACACACACAGGGATTTAAAAAGACCATTCAGCATGTCTGCCTGTTAAGACGTCAGCCTGAAGGGCTCAGACCTCCCGGATGTTCTCCGTGGGCAGCCTCTCCGACCTCAGGAACTCCAGAACGGCTCCAAAGTGGGAACCGTCGCGGTCGATGAAGAAGCGCCCCTGGGCGTCGGTGCGGACTGTTGGCGAACTGCCGAACAGCTCGGCCACCTTGGAGTCTGGGTGTTTCCTGAGCGTGCTCAGTGTGGTGCTGAACAGGTGGCCCCCGACATTTAACTGAACGACCGGAGAGCGCTGAGGGGGAGAAAGTCGCGTTTTTTAACAACCGGACACAGAGAAAATGTAAAAAAATAAAATAAATGAAAACATGACGCTGGCCGTTAACTACATCATATTTCAGTAATCAGCGAAAATAAAAAATAAAAACATGTTTTTAGGAGATGCTGAGAGACTCGTGAGAACACATTTAGTTTCTCGTGTATTCCGTAACTAGTAGAAAGTGAAATATTTACTATTTGTCTGCTTTAACCTTTTTTTTTTTTGTTTTTCTCTAGATTATGTTACTATAGAAGCCAAACAGTGACACAAATCCACAAAATTAATAAGTTAATTAAGTACATAAATATATTGAATAATTGAATAAAACTAAAAATATATTTATGATATAAATAAATATTATTCCCAATATATTTTAAAAGGTCTGAATTTATTACTCAGTGAAATAATTAAATTGGGGAATCTAAATCCATTTAAATCAAATATATGGTAAAATCCTACATTTTTTTTCATTATTATTTTGTTAATACTTTCTGTTCAAAAGTACATAATTAAAGGGGACATATTATGCAAATATCACTTTTTTCATCCTTTTGTGTTTCCCTTTGGGTCTCTGCTGCCTCTATAGACACTCCAAACATGAACAAAAACCATCCATTCATTTTTTTTCTTTTGCTAATTTTTGTTGTCAGAAATCCTGTGATAAAAACGAATTAGTGCCTTATTGTGACGTCACATACTACATGTCATATTATTGAGGAGTTTTGTTTTGGGGGGTTTTCTATTGACAGAATTTTATTTACAGAACAAAGTGGCATGACGTTTTTGCAGTAGACCTTGATACAGAACAGGTGCAAAAAAGCACAAAAATAGTTTTGCAATTCTTAGCAATCATAAAGAACATTCTAGGGGCTAGGGCTTGTTCAGCAGATCATATTTATAAGTTAAATTAACAAGTTTAATTGCATATTTACCTTTCATTCTCTTCAAGGCTTTTGTTATTGATGTGTGGCAAACCCACAGCCTAGTAACATGGGTGGGCGTGGTTTGCAATCGCTCATTTGCATAAAAGTGACAGAGCCCTCTAAACAACTCATTCTGAGCTGGTGAGAGTGATTTTGTGCAAAGAACTTCTTTAACACGTTTTGAACAGACCACAAACCTATTATAACGTATTTAAAGAGAGGCATAATATGTCCCCTTTAAATAATTAAAACATTAATGTCTCACTTGCATCTGATTGGCTAACTTGCACAGCAACTCAGCTCCAGACCAATCACTTTTTCTATAACATTTTTTGGGCTGCTGAAGGATTTGACTTGTAAGGTTGGAGAGAAAATAAATTCACGTTGCTCTACGAAGTACAAAAAATGTTCTGAAATAATTAGGCTACTAAATATTTAAATACAAAAATATTTTGTTAGATTTGTTTATTTCTCCATGTATGAATATCAACTTTGGGGCGTTTTAATTGAATTGAATTGAGGCACTTATTGCTTTCCATACAGCTGGGTGGTTCAGCTTCAGATCGTAATTGTCTATTTTAGGCTTCTGTTTGTGTGACACGTGTAACAAACAATGAAAACGTGGAATCCTTACAATTCTTTTGTGCGCTTGAGTTAAGGGAAACCTTACCCAGTGAGACGCTGTAAAGTACGACAATTTTCTCTGCAAATCTGTTTTGCTCATGCACGCTAATAAGACGCACACCACAATCACAAACAAAACCAATCTCTGTTTTTACCTGCAGTGCAAGATGATCAGCTGTCCATTTAAAATAGAAGGCGACGTTCATTTTATCCACTCAAGCAGCAAAACTTGTGTACCTTTTTTTGTAATTTCTTTATTCTTACACTTGCTTGAGTTGTATCAAAGCCTAAAATAGTTGACAGACTTGCTCCTCGGCTGATTTCGAGACAAAACCCACTCTCCATTAGATCTTATCTTTCTGTTCACCAATCAGGGCGGCTCAGTCAATCACACATCAAACTCTTAAACAGCTGAACATCTTTTAAAGTAGAAACACAGTCATTTCTTTTTCACCCAAACTCCTCACTTTGCACACAATAGAAATCTTACGAGTCACCCGTCAGCGATCTGATCTCAGCCTCAAGGCACCTGCTCCTCCGACAGGTGAGACTTTCCCTCATGCTTGTCAGCGTCACCCCGCAAAACCAACGCGACGAGTCGATTCTCTTACTGATATCGCGGACGAAGCCTGTTTGTCGGCTGATTTGTAGTCCGGTAGACTCATCTCGTGTCCCCCAGAACGTCCAGGTGGGACCGAGTGGAGTTGGAACAGGTAGGAGCAGCAGGTAGGGGGGCGTGGTCTAACCCGGATCCAACCAGATGTCTCACTCTGCAGCATTTTTAGGATCTCATCCGAAGAGTAGGCGATCTCAAATTACTAGAATAAACTACAAAAATAAGATTTCAATAGATGTAAACAAATATTTTTTTATATTGTGTGACATAGAGACATGCAACAGACAAGATAATTCAAAAAATACACTTGAATGCATGTTAAAATATGCTTTTTGCAAGTATAGCCACTGTTAGTGTGTGATACAATCAAAAAGTATTGTATTTCACACAAAAAACAAACAATTCATTTTAGTATAAAACCGTAATTTAAAGGTATATTTTCCATTTGTATATTCTAAGAATACTGGAGTACAATTATCTTTATCTATAGAAACAATTTTATTAGAGTGTAATAAGTACACTTTATAGATTTCCATATTCATTTTTGTTAGTACGTAACATGATGAACATCTAAAAACAGTTTGAATATATAAAATTAGATCGTTATTCAATGGGCAATAAAACTGACTAATATCAGTGTATACTACATATCAATATCTATTAGATACTGGTTGATGAGATTGCTTTAGTTTTCTTTCTTTTACTTGCAGCAAGAAGGTCCTGCAGGGTTTCTGCATGTTCTCCGCATGGGTTCTCTCCAGGTACTCCGGCTTCCCCCCAAAAAGTATGACTCAAGTCTCCCTTAATGATTGAGTGTGTGTGTGTGTGTGTGCATGGTTGTTTGGTCTGTGTTGCCCCGTGATGAACTTGACTAGAGACGAGTTCAAGGTGTGCCTCACCTCTCCCTCAACGGAGATAAGGGGAGACCGGAGCCGGTTGTCTTACTTTTGGCTCTAGTGTATATTCATTGCTCATCATGCAAACATATTTCAAGAGATTTACAATTTATTGTGATAAATGGTTATTTTACCTGTCAAAGACACTGTAACCCAATGTGACAACCTGCCCCATGTTGGGGTTGGTTGTCCCTATTAATTTGAATTGGGTTTTTTTGCTTAAAAATTAAGATTTTATGAAACTTTTGTTTTTATTTAAACAGAAAATTTAATTTGGTTTAGGAATAAGTAACAAGAAATGTTCCTTGTGTTCAATCCCTAAAATTAGGATAAAGTAATGTATTAGTCTGGTCAGTGGGAAAGTGTATGTATAGAATGTATAGTGCAGAACAAATCAATACATTTTATTTGATACAAACACGAAAAGGTTAAGCCAACATTGTTTCTAATGTTCTAAACATCTCGTTTTGCCTTGGGGATCAATAAAGTATTTCTGATTCTGGGTCAATAAAATGTTTCACCAGTTGATTTTCTGAACTATTATATAAACTATTTAGTCGTATGTCAAAGTCCAAAAAGCCAAGAGTCACATGTTGACAACCGACCCCATGTGGCCTCTGCTTGACATAAAAATGTAGCTAGCTGGCGAATGGCTTTAGCTAGCTTAATAAATGTTAGCTCAAATCAAAGCTCATCTTGGGACTTATTGATCAATTATTGAGTTTTTAAAAAGCTAATAACTTAACAGTTTTTATAACAAAAATAACACCAACATGAACAATTACTCTGACCCATATAAAAGTTAAAAAATGTATCCCCAACCTTGAGTGTTCAAACCAAAAGATGAATAGTGCAAAAATGAGCTGATTAATAGGCCAAATATTTGATATCAGAATCGAACCATGGAGCCATCTAGTATGGCTGTAACAAGCAACGGGTCAACCAGACCCGCTCTCCCTTACCAGGCCAATTCAATTCAATTCCGTTTATTTATATAGCACCGAATCACAACAGATGTCATCTCAAGGCACTTTGTATTGAAATGACTTCATTTAAATACAATCACACAAACATTCCAATTAGTTTGAAGTTTAAATTAGTTTCCTGTTTAAGGAATCAATGAATCGAGTCGTTGACTTGAGGTTGCGTCCCGTTGATGCAGACTGCCAAACACAGCAATCGCTCATACTGAGCAAGCATGTAGCGACAGTGGAGAGGAAAAAACTCTCCTTTAACAGGAAGAAACCTCCAGCAGAACCAGAACCAGGCTCAGTACAAGCGGGCATCTGCCACGACCAACCACACGCCTGCATCGACATTCGACAACGGATCTTTTAAGATCTATAGCACGTGTCAAAGTCAAGTCCCGGGGGCCAAATGCGGCCCACCATAGCCTTTCATGTGGCCCTCTAAACTCTAGAGGACCATATAAATAGAACATTACAGTTCTATTTATGTGCACCTAAATACTATTTTATCGGTCAAATCAAATATGCGTTTATTTGAATGCTCCTAAATCACATCATTGTGAAAAGATATTCAGTATTATTTCATTTAAAGAAGTACTCTTTGAATGTGGAGACATTATTTTAACAGTTTGTTAAAAATTGTTTGAATACTTTCTGCCACGACCGGCCCTTCCTGGTCCTGATGCGGCCCAAAATTCCTTCGAGTTTGACACCCCTGATCTATAGGATGAAAAATTTGGTTACTGCATCATCGTCAAATATAAAAACTACATCCTGGTTTACATATTTGCCAGAGTTTTCACATTTTAGAGAACATAATCGCTCATGCCGTCATATGTCGGCGCAGCGGCATCAGACCCGGGGACTTGGAAAAAGCCCAAGTCTGATAAAGGCCGGTTCTGTTCTGGGGTCTACTGTGGAACCTCGAGATGCTGGTGCAAAGGAGGAGTCTTCATAAAATAAAAAAAACATTATGGACAACCCTGAGCATTCCTCTTCATGACACTGCGTCTTCAGTTGGAGGCTTCTTCAGAGCCACTGTAGTACGGACTGCTACAGGAGATCCTTCTTGCCCAGAGCCATCAGCATCTACAACTCTACAAAGAACCTTGTATGACGAGTAACATTTAACCTTTTGGAATCAAAGTATTTTTTTTTGAATTTCTCAAATGAAAGACGAAATGGTATGAATCTACCGTTAATGTCGTCCCCCTCAAAAACGGATCATGGTACTTTAAGTATTCCAAAGAATCACTACAAATACCCAACATGGCCTCGACTTTCTAGTACAGCTTTCCAGAAAGGTTCTCGGACTGAAAACTGCTCTGAAAAGCACGACAGAAATTCTTTGGGCCCCAAAAAAAAAACGAAATTCTTGAGCCGGTTAATAAATGACGCCCACAAACTGTGTAAACGCATTAATCTCTAGCATGGAAAGTTTATTGATAAACATGGTTCTGAAACCTTCTTTCCAACTCAGTGGTGCAACAAATTAAAATCGGAGTTGAAACATCTCAACTCCTGCTCTTTACAAAAAGGTCTTATACACAAACTAATTTAGAGCCCTGAAGTTTAGCTTAATGCATTTATCACAGGACGAAGCTGGATGAGAGTCTTTTTATTTTCTTGAAAACTTTAGAGCTGAGAAGCTGACAAGGGTTTGCAACAAAGACGAAAACTCATCAGGTGTATTTTTTTCCAGGTTTTATTGTTTTGTACAGAAAAACGCCAGGGTCTTCAGTCCATCCAGCAGAACGGTTAAAAACCTGAAAAAGAAAAGATCTGGATTTAAACCCTTTTCCTACAGGATGGAACAGAAATACCTGCACACGTTTATTCAACCCTTCTCAGACAAATGCCTCGATGTCTTCAACTGAAGCGATCTGGCTGGTCTGATTAACCCGGAACGGAACCACAGAACGTGAAACCGAACCAGTCGCAACCAGAACCAGCCTGAGACCGGTTCCGACTCGTCATCGTCTCATCAAGGAAGGGAACACAAAACGGACAATGAGGCTAGAACAAAAATATGTAAACACTTTCTTCCACCTGCCGACTGACTTCTGCAGCGACTTGTTTTTAATGGGATGGGACAAATAAAAATGCTAGTTTTTCTGACTGAAACCAGTTTGGCTTTTGACCAAACCCCCTTAAACTGTACAACTACCACTGATTGATAAGCGCCCTCTAGTGGATTAATCGAAACTTACCTGAAGACCTGTCACGATAAACAATTTAATAGTATGATGAATCCAAATGAGCTAAAAAAAATTCCAGCCACAATGATTTCTATTTGCACGCTCTCTTTTTGTTTTCATCCCCACGTCTCCCTTTTCTACCAAAGAGACTGGATGAAAAAAAATAAAATAAAATGCATATATGGTCAATATATCCGTAGTGGCAGAGCAGAAATGGGATGTCTTTTCATTCAAGAGTGTTTTTGTTGTTAGTTCGCACTTTTTCGTTTGCAAAACTCTTCAAAACTGGTAGTTTTCCTGTTTTTCTTGTCAGAGCCGAGTGATTAATATTTTTCTGACGGGCAATTTTTGTTTACATCCAATTTTTAATCGTTTCAGTTTTCTTACTTTATAATGGAGATTTAAAAAAATAAAAATAAAAAAAGTCTTCCAGTCGCAGCAGTAAATATCTCTAGATTAAAAGTCTATTGATCATTCAGTTTATCGATATTTAGAGGGTGTGCATGCATTATTATTATTATTATTACGTTAGTTGAAAATGGACTCAAAACGACTATATTATCGTTTATTGCAATAATTTCTTGAACTTAATTAGATTAAGAATTCCAGTATGTTTCTCAATATGATGGTGCTTGTATTCTTATATTTTCCTTCTTGTGCGTTTGACTTAATCAAGTTATTGTTTGTTTTTAATCACTTCATTAGTGTTTTTTTTTTTTTTGAGGATGTGTTTCCTTTTCTGTTTGGTGAATGATGAAGATGGAGAAAAGAGGGATGACCAACAAACCTGTAAGAATTGAGAAGAGAATTTTATCTCCACATTTGCGGGAGGTTCGGATCTGATATTTATTTTATCCTTTTGCTCTTGATTATTTGTACAATTTATAAATTTAAATAAAGGGAATAATAATTTCTGGGGCAATTTATCGTCCAGCAAAACTTGTCCTTCGTGCAGGCTACTCTACTTCCTAGATCAACCAAAAGGTTACCTTGTTAACGCTGAATTGTTTCTGCTAATACAGAGCATAAAAGCTACGATTGATTAAAACTGTGGTTTAAAAAAGGTTTCCATCACCATCCCGGTCAGGACTGGTGGCCCCCCGAAGCTTCTTACCCTCTTTATGCTGTGGGTACAGGGACTCCCTGGGGCATGACTGGCACCTCGGGCTTGGCTCCCTTCTGCTCAGACGTGGGTGTGGTGGGCAGCTGCTCCTCCTTAGGCTCCACGATGCTGACGTGGTCGGGCAGGGGCTTCTTGGGGCCAATCTTACCGCTGGGGTCCCAGGGCAGCATGATTTTCACCTTGATGCCCAGCACACCTGAGAATGACGATAAGGCACATCGATACTCAGCAGGGATGTGTATCGGTAAAAATCTGGCGATACGATTGCGATACTATGAGTAAGACTATATATTGTGATTCTTTTTTTTTAAACTTAATTCAACTGTAGAAAAACTTTCACAGCATTCTAAACCCTCCAACCTGTTTCATAGTTTGACACACTATTACTAGATCTGGTTGATCCACTGGAACGAAGAAGTTGAAAACAGCCACCAACTACCAGTTAAACATTTAACTACAAAAATTACTGTCATCATTAATGGTTCCATGCAAATTCTAAAATAATCGCTTTTGAATATGGATACAACATCGTGACATAAAATATCGCAATATATAGGTGTATCGATATTTTCTTACATCCCTATTACTCAGGGTTTTTGATTCCCCCCCATTTATTTATTAAAACTTACAAACTAACACGAATCATAAAAAATGATTAACCCAATACCTATATAGTATATATTATAATTATATATATTATTATATTTAATATTAATATACAATATAATAAATAATAATAATATAATAATTAAATATAATTATTTTTAATCAGATGTTCTGTATATGTTTATTTACTTATCTTACTCCACCCTTTTGTTTGCTGCTGGAAATGTTAACTTCCCTGAGGCAGTCATCCCAAAGGGATGAATAAAGTTAAGTCTAAGTCTCTAAGTCTAATAAGTTCCATTTCAGGTACATGTTTTCCTGATTCTGACATGCAGAAACTCACCCTGCCTCAGCAGGACGTGGCGAACTGCTGTGTCGACGTAGTAGTTGACGGGATCTCCGCTGTGGATCATCAGGCCGTCCACGAACTTCATGGACTTGGCCCTCTGACCCCTCAGCTTACCGGACACCACAACCTCGCAGCCCTTGGCCCCGCTCTCCATGATGAATCTCAGAACACCGTAGCAAGCCCTGAAAGACGGACGCAAGTGATGGAGCAAAAAACAAACAAAAAAATTAAGATGCGCGCTTCAGCTGCAATTTCAAAATCGCAGCACCGATTTAACCCTTCTCAGACAAATGCCTCGATGTCTTCAACCGTGAAGGCCTCGCTGTTCTGGTGGACTGCAGCAGAATCCACAGAACGCGAATCCGAAGCAGCCACCAGAAGCAGAGAGGCCTGTTCCGACTCGTCATCGTCTCATCACCGAAGGGACAAGAAACTCAAGCTGAGCCAATATATAACCCTTTAAGATAAACATGTCGTGCATAATAACCTGTATTTCTGCAGAACATCAGCTCCAAACGTAAGGTTAGCTGGGTTCCAGAAACCTAAACATGTCCAGCCTCATCTTATCTGTCTGTAGAGCAATACCTGCCAAGTCCTCTGTAAACAAGCATCTCTGCTCAATAGAGGATCTTTGCATTGGCAGGACCTGCTCAAGTAGTCGTTTTAGATTTGGAGCCAAAACCAAAAAGATAAATAAATGTGATTTTAACTGCACAGGCTCAGCTGAAGCTGTAAAGGTTAATAATAAACACTTGATTTATAAAAACACTAGGTTCTGTGTTGGAAAACCCCCCATTAATAACCAGAAAATCGAATCCGGTAAAGAATTCAAAGAATCGGAGCAATTCAAAAGTCCAAAAATCGGTTTAATTGTTTAACATTGTTTCCATTTTTTTTACAGCTAAAATAAGAAGGAAAAGTCCAGACAGCCATTTTAAGGCTTAGGTAGTTTTTTCCCCCCGGTGAACTGTTACTCACCCAGTGTTGCGTAATCGGATTACAGCCATATAATTAAGGTAACAGTAAAAAAAAACAAAAAAAAAAAACGTTTTTAATAGCCCTGACCTGTATCAATATCGAACTGGAACAGACCGGATCGGGATAATCGATTCCAACTCTTGAGAATCAGAATTGATCCTAAGAATAGGAATCGATTCTAGAAATGTGAATCGATACCCATCTCTAAAAAACACTAAGATTTAAATCACACAACCGGCTTCAGTTTTATCACTCCAGCATTTGTTTTTGCTTACCTCCGCACAGCCAGGCCTCCCAGCAGCTTGTAGCGCAGAGACTCGGCCTGAGCGATGGCACAGAGACCACGGGTGGCGACTTTTTCAGCATACAACTAAAAAGGAGAAACAGTTCAAACATACTTAAGCATCACAGGGAAACTACATACAGAAAAGAAAAGCAGTCTAGTAGGAGTTTTGCAGTGGTTAAATCGAATAAATTGCACTTTTGCTTCAGGTTTATGATTCATAATTGGTTTATGAGCTCCGTAAATAAGCCAATAGTTGTAGGTCTAATTTCCACCCTTCTCAGACAAATGCCTCTTTGTCTTCATGTGAAAAGGAACCATGGATCTGAGGAACTGGAGCAGAACCACAGAACGTGGTCCTGAACCGGTGACCTGCAGAACCAGAGAGGTTCCGGTTCCGTCTCGTCATCGAATCATCATTGAAGGGGGTGAAAAAAAGAAATAAAAAATCAGAAACCGATCTGGACCGGAGCACAAATCTCTAACAGTTCTAAATAGGGAGCCTAAGTCACGTCCATCTATTTCCGTTCCCCTAATGTCAAAAACAAATAACATTAAGAAAATGAACGAGTCAATGGAGCGATAAAATTTTCTGATCCCGTTTTAAAACGTTCCATGGATTTAACATATGACGTCCATGAATTTTAAAGACACATTTTGATGCCAAGAAAGAGCAAATTTTCAATATGTGGCAAAAGTCACTTTCGGCTTTGTGTAAAAACACGTAGTGGACTACAACTACAGAAGAAGAAGAAAAATGGCCGTGAGTTTAGCGAGTTTCACATCTTTCTTCCAGGACGAAGGAAGAGGCATTAAACGTGGAAAGTGGCAGCGATGCTGGGGGAGAAATAGTCGGTCGAGTGAGAGGCAGCAGGCGGGACGAGCTCCACAAGGTCTCGGTGAGTGTTTCAAGGGCTAGCTAATGTTAGCTAACATCATATACGCCAGTGGTCCAAACTTTTTCCCCACAACGGATCGTTTTAATAGACAATATAAAACACGGACCGGCAGATTAATGCATCAAAATAAAATGAAATCGACCAGCATTAAATAAACAAAACACAGGGTTATTTTTAAATATAAAATTAAATGTTAATCCAATGTGTGCTCGTAACCTTGTTAGCATTTCCGTGACATCGCGCCAACAGTTAAAAGCCAGATGCAACAGAACTCTGTCCATTTTTCAAAACTAAAAATATTTTAGACTTAGTTGTGAATAAACCAGAAATACTGTGAGGCAGTTCTTTCTGTGCGACCTCTGATATATGAGACTTCTGATCTTTTTAATAACGAATTTTGCAAATAAATCACAAGTCACATGACAAACAGTTGAAACGCACATCATTAGTTATGATGTAAATTGAGGTACAGTATATGTGTGATTCAGGGCCTAAGGTGAAGCGAACCAGAAAATCACTCCATTGACTTTTATTCCTTTTTCTCGGTCAGGGAATCCATGAGCCGGCCGGAAAGGGGAGGAGACTTTGGCTCCCTAAAAGTACAGACACATTTCTGATAATGCCGGTCCTCCAGAGCTACTACCCTGTAGCTTTTAGATGCATCCTCCCATCCATCAACACCTGTTATCGAACGAATGGCTTGACCCCGGGCCTCTGCAGAGCTGAATGACTGAACCATTTGATTCTGGAGGACTTGGGTCACCCCCGATCTAACACGTGGACTGCCACCGGTCGGCTCACCTCCACGCTGCCCTCAGGAAAGCCGAACCTCTTCTGGACCACGGCGGTCAGCTCTCTGATCCGACGGCCCTTCTCCCCCAGAACATTCTGGGTCCTGCAAATGGGGACAAACATCTCCAGTTGAGCTGTAGACCGGAGCAGGAAAAACACTTAGTGGTACGAGCTCATCAGTCACGTCCCAAATGAACTGACTGCAGCAGGCCAGCAATAAATACAGGTGAGACAGCACCAATGGTGGGCGATATAAAAGGCATAAGGTAGAAATTATATAAATTTAGCCAAAAGGTAGAGATTTGGACTATACAGGCCTACCGCGAATGCGCATCTTGATTAGGTCATCAAGGAGGATAAATACTGATGTTCAGTGTTGTTCTTTACACTACATATTGCAAGTTTAAAAGCTGTTTTCCATTTAATGGATTTTTTGTTTAACGTTGAACTTGAAGCATTTTTTATTCAGATATGTGCAGCTTTATTTTTGTGCGATATTAAATTTATAAATAAGTAACCAGGCAAGCGGACAATTTTTAACTTTGTGTTAAAAAAAATATGATTTTGCTTTTAATTTATTTAAAATATCTTCATCTTTAGGTTGTTAGAATTTGTGTTGCATTTTTCTGGAAAAAAGATTAGATTGTTTTTTAAATGCATTTTGCATAATACATGCAGTAAATGGCATTCTAAACTTTTTTCAAGTTGCTGCTCTGCAATGCATCAGGAAAGTGAGAATTTTCATAAATTGTCATTATATATATATAAAAATAGGGCTGGGCGATATGGCCTAAAAATAAAATCTCAGATTTGTTTCACACCAAATCCGATTTTAATCGATGTTTTTCTCTCTCCCTTTACTTAAACAGAAATAACACATGACAATCTATTTTTTTAAACTCTTTATTTTAATATTTCCTTTGGGACTCTACCTGAATTCCAAGTCATGTGCAAAACCTCAATTTCCCCAAAAATATATCTTCTTAAACGGCAAATTCGAATTAATCGATTTTTCGCCCAGCCCAAATCGAAAAGCATATCTTGCAATATTGTTACCGCACATGCTTTAGATTATATTGCAATATAGGTTTGAGGCCACCTTGCCCAGCCCTAGACAGCACCCAAGATGCATTGTGGACAGTTTTCTACTGATCATCTTCAGAGGGACACCTGCATCATCTGGGCTGTAATAAACGTTTGAGGAAACTAATTGAAATTGGCCAATTTCTCCTTGGTTAGCCGACTGGTGATCAGCAGGGAAGAAAAGCACACTCAAACAACCTCCTACTTTCTCCACAAATCTGAAATGATCAATGTTTACATCCTCATTTTTATCTCCGATGACACAACGACAAATAATGATCAATATCACGAAATTCTAGAACAGGGGACTCAACCCCCGGTCCTCGAGAGCTACTGTCCTGGAGCTTAATCAAATAAGTGAATTACCTCTGCAGCACGCCATCAAGTTTTTGGCGAAGGCCTCCCAATGAGCCTTTCATTTGATTCAGCTGTGTTGGATCAGGGGTGCATCTAAAACCTGCAGGACAGTAGCTCTCCAGGACCAGGGTCAGAGACCCCTGTTCTAAAATAATCTGCTCAAACAAAAATCCTGGGCACAGGAAGAGAGAAATGAAATGATCTCTTCAGTCTTGCTTGGCACAACAGATTATGAAAAAGGAGGAACACTCAAGTCCGATACCAGCAGGAAAAACAAAGCGTCCGCCCGACTCACCTTGTGGCCAGGATGATGATCTCGGTCCTGGTCGGGGTCACGCGCACCTCCACACCGGAGTAGCCGTCCTCAGCAAGCTCACGGGTCAGGAACTCATTCAGCTCGGCCTTGAAGATGCCGTCTGCGACAAACTGACGGAGAAAAGGGCAGGGTTTCTGTTTTAAATCACAACAAATCAGACAATATGCGATAAAAAGAAATTCTGCAATTTTATCTGCAAGGTAATACTTATAAAACGGTAAATTGTCAACAGAATCTAACGCTGGTCATGGAGTTGGGGAATCAGCCATCAATTAAGTAGTTGAAACGCTCTTAATTGCGACCAATCACTGCTTTAAATTTAGACGTCCTATAAGCATATCCTTTTATTTATTTATCTGAAGCAACTTTCAGTGACTTTTAATATACATAAATTATATGTCAGCAACGACATCTTTCACTTTTCCATTGGTTGTGAACCAAACTTCAATAATGAAATCCTATTTCCCACCTTGTAAAGTTGATCTAAAGGGACCGTGTACCTAAAGTATCTTTTGATTTATTTCTACAAACGTTTTCACCACTGAACCAGCCTCAAAATGTTACAATTGTATTTTAATAATCTATATTAAACATAATTATAGTGTATTCTGACCTAAAATATTGGAAAGACATCTTTGTAGGACGTTTTATCGAAGCAAACTGACGCCTCACGTCTTAAAAAGCACAAGCAGGGTATTATTTTCGTTTTTAGCGGTCTATATTAACCAAACATCCGTTACTAGTCAGTTTTGTTTAAAGGAAACTTCAGTTATGCTTTGCAAACATCTGCAGTTTAATGTTAATGTTATATTGTTGTAATCTATCTGCAATAAAATGACTATATTAGTTCTACTTCCATATCTCAAGAGTGGAGTCTGTATGTTTTTTCTCCTGTTACACAGACGCAGTTTCGCTAAACGAATAGCTTCTTTACCCTAATAATTTGGTCATTAGACTAACCCGATGAAAGTCAAAGACGCATTTAAATGTAATTAAGCTGTTAAAAAAAGCGGACTTTCAACCTGAAACCGGGAGGTACTTTAATGGTTAACAGCGGCCATGCTAGCTGTCTAAATGAGGAGGACACGGCGGCGCCACAGCATCTGGACCAATCCTCTCCGGATCGGAGCCGGACAGATCCGGCTGACAACAGAACCACCGCGGACGGCGTCTGTCCCACCCAATATGGGCTCATTTTAACAGAAGCCCGCCGTCCGTGCGAGTAAAAAAGGGACAAAATCGCCCGCTAACCTTCCTCTTCTTGGAGATCTGCACCGCCATCTTCCAAACGGCCGTAGACAGGAAAGGACCCGGGAAGGATGCGGAAATGCTTTTATAGTCAACAGCCAAACTTCCGGTGACGTTAACTCCAATTGAACGGTGGGAAACGTCGTTTACTAGCCGTTTCAGACTTCTCTTAAAATTGGCTTGAAACGTACGCAGTTGTAAAGTTTTGGGCTTTCAATAAAGAACATGGCCTCCGAAGTATTGGTGGTAACATTTGTTCAAAGTTAATATACACAACATAAAAATATACATAACCTCAAATGCGCCATTCGGCTATCAGGCACTCTTTTCAATGAAGAATAACTTTTTTATTAAGTTTCGCTACTCTTACTTGAGTGAAGTTTCTGGCTCCTCTAGCCTGCCCACAGTGTGTAAGATTTACTGAATGAATTTGTTGCTGTTTTTCTTTTCTTTTTCCTCTGTTTTATGTCCAACTTTTAACTTTGTTTCCTTAAATGTTAGGGGTTTACAAGATTGTGTTAAAAGAAAGTCTATTTTTCTTTTTTGTAGAAATGTGAAAGCCAGTCTAATCAATGGGGATAAAAACTCTTATTTTGTATATAAGATTATATATATATGTATATATATATATATATATATATATATATATATATATATATATATATATATATATATATATATATATATATATATATATATATATATTGCGTTGGCCAGTGTTCTGTCTAAATTATTGGAGAGAATACTTAGAAATGTATATTTTTACTTCATATTCTTACTTCAGATAATCAGTTTGGATTCAAAAGAAAACATGGAACTGACCTGTATATTTATGCACTTAAAGATTCAAGTACACAAATATAAACTCATCTGTACTTTTTGTGTTTTAGTGTTGCATCTAAGGCATTTGATAGAATTTACCATGAACGGTTGTTTATTAAACTGCTTGGTAGAGGTGTGCCAACATTTTTAGTGAGGATTTTAGTGTTTTGGTATGCCCAACAAACGCTTCAAGTTAAGTGCGATAATGTTGTATCTGCTCCATTTAATGTTTGCAACGGGGTGCGGCAAGGAGGAATATTGTCTCCGATTTTATTCAATGTCCATATGGATGACTTATCAACTCAGTTAAACAAGTTAAAAACTGGCTGTCTTGTGGGCAAGCACCCTTCTGAATCATCTTATTTATGCAGACGACCTGGTGCTGTTCTGTTATTATAGTGCTGGGCTGCAGCAGATGTTAAAGGTGTGCTCTCATTATGGTCTGGAATATGACGTACAGTATAAAGCTAAGAACAGTCATGATAGTAAGAAGTGTTGGGGACAGGGAATCAACTTTTCCCACCTTCTGTCTGACAGTCCTCTTACAGAGTGAGGAAGTTAAATACCTTGGTCATGTTATAACAAATTTCCGGACTGATGACAATGATCTTTATCGCCATTGTTGTAAAATCTTCTCTCAAGCTAATATGCTTATAAAAAGTAAACCATGTTATCTGACACTGTATACTGCTGAATGATGGTCCAGCTATAAGAAAAAGAGTCTGCAGGGGCTCAAGGTAGCGTATAATGCAATGCAATGAGGTGTAGTCTGTGTGTCCCTAGGTGGCATAGTGCTCTTCAGTTGTTTGTGGCTAATAAAGTGCTGAGTTTTGAGGCACTATTAAGACAGCTGATGTTTAGTTTCATGTGTCGCCTGGACAAATCAGAGAATCATATTATTGTAGCCTTAGTAAATCCTCTTAAAAGCTGTTATAGATTTACCTCTGGACTAAGGAGGCTCAGAATCAGAATCAGAAAGGGTTTTATTGCCAAATGTTGGGTAGGTTTACAACATTAGGAAATTGCTGCTGTACTTTGTGCAAACATACAAGAACAAACAGACAAACACTTAAATAAAAATATAATATGCTAAACAGATTGACATATACATGAGTGCAGGTAAGGATCGGTGCAAATCAGAAAGGTGCAAAAAACCCACAATACGGGTCATGTGACTGAGCGGGTGGTGGGAACAGTCTTAGGGTTATTGTTCATGAGTCCAACAGCAGAGGGGAAGAAACTGTTCTTATGGCGAGAGGTTCTGGTCCGAATGGACCGGAGCCTCCTGCCTGAGGGGAGCAGGTCAAACAGTCTGTGTCCAGGGTGAGAAGGGTCGGCTGTGATCCGACTTGCACCCCCAAGTGTCCTGGAGGTGTACAGGTCCTGCAGAGATGGGAGTCTGCAGCCAATCACCTTCTCAGCAGAGCGCACAACACGCTGCAGTCTCTGTTTGTCCCTGATGTTAGCTCCAGCATACCACACGGTGATGGAGGAGGTGAGGATGGACTCGATGATTGCAGTGTAGAACTGCATCATCATCCGTGTTGGCAGGTTGAATTTCTTCAGCTGCCTCAGGAAGTACATCCTCTGCTGGGCCTTCTTTATGACGGAGGTGATGGTGGGCTCCCACTTAGGGTCCTGGGTGATGGTGGTTCCCAGGAAGCGGAATGAGTCCACAGTGGTGATGAGGGTGTCAGTCAGGACGATGGGGGGAGTGGGGCTGTGTGCTTCCTAAAGTCCACAATGATCTCCACTGTCTTCTGGGCTTTCAGCACCAGGTTGTTGTGGCTGCACCAGGACACCAGACGTTCAGCCTCCATCCTGTAGGTAGACTCATCCCCGTCTGAGATGAGTCCAATAATGGTGGTGTCATCTGCAAACATAATTAGTTTGACAGACTGGTGGTTGGAAGTGCAGCAGTTGGTGTACAGGGAGAAGAGCAGAGGAGAAAGAACACAGCCCTGAGGGGAGCCGGTGCTGATGGTCCGAGAGTCCGAGACATTCTTCCCCAGCCTCACATGCTGCTTCCTGTCCGTCAGGAAGTCAGTGATCCACCTGCAGATGGGATCAGGCACGTTCATCTGGGATAGCTTGCCTCGGAGAAGGTCTGGGAGGATGGTGTTGAGGGCCGAGCTGAAGTCCACAAACAGGATCCTGGCGTAGGTTCCCGGGAAGTCCAGATGCTGCAGGATGAAGTGAAGAGCTGTGTTGATGGGATCATCTACAGACCTGTTGGCTCTGTAGGCAAACTGCAGAGGGTCCAGGATGGAGGCCGTGAGGGTCTTGAGATAGGACAGAACCAGGCGCTCAAATGACTTCATGACCACAGATCTCAGAGCCACAGGTCTGTAGTCATTAAGTCCAGTGATCCTTGGCTTCTTGGGGACAGGGACTATGGTGGAGGTCTTGAAGCAGGCAGGCACATGACATGCCTGCAGTGAGGAGTTGAAAATCCCAGAGAACACTGGGGCCAGTTCATTTGCACAGTGTCTGAGAGTGGCAGGAGACACACCGTCTGGGCCGGGAGCTTTTCTAGCATTTAGGCTCTTAAACTGTTTCCTCACATCTGCTTAATGAATATGAAGGGTTTTAGTTGGAGTTGATGTGAGTTCGTCATAGGTGAGGGGTGAGGAGGGAGTTGCTGTGGGTGAAGTCTTTGATGGTGATAATTGCTCTGTGGTGGGGGGATGAGTGTCCAAAGTGTCTCTATTGTTGGAACTGGTGGAGGTGTGAGGGCTACTTGGTGGCTGGTCAAAACGGCAGTAAAAGTCGTTGAGGGTGTTGGCCAACAGCAAGTCATCAGTGGAGTGGGGAGTTTTAGGCTTGTAGTTGGTAATGATCCTAAAACTTTTCCACACAGAGGCCAAGTCGTTCTCTGAGATCTGCTGCTGAATATTCTCAGAGTGCTGGTGTTTAGCAGTGTTCACTTCTTTTCTGAACCTGTACTTGGCCTCTCTGTAGCAGTACCTGTCTCCGCTTCTGAATGCCTTTCTCTTTTCTAGCCACAGCTGTTTGAGTTTAGGAGTAAACCAGGGTTTTTTATTACTATAACTCACCCTGGTGCGTGAATGCACAATGTTGTCCTCGCAGAAGTGTATATAGGAGGTGACAGTATCCGTAAACTCATCCAAGCTGTTAGAAGCAGCCCTCATTGTGTCCCAGTCTGTAGTTACTAAACAGGTGCGAAGCTCCTCCACAGCCTCGTTGCTCCACAGTTTTTTAGTCCTCACGACAGGTTTGGAGAGCTTCAGCCTCTGTCTGTATGCGGGGATCAGATGGATCATCACGTGATCCGAAAGTCCGAGTGCAGCGCGGGTGATCCAGTGTCCTCTCCTCTCTGGTCGGGCATTTAATATAGGCTCTGGTGCAATAGCTTGTATGCCTTGTAATTTGCAAAACATTTTATCTTATCTTTTATCCTCTTTTTTGTCACTGTGTTGTATGTTTTTATTTTTTATGGGCTTATATCGGAATGGCTGCACAGTGGCGCATTTGGTAGCACTGTTGCCTTGCAGCAAGAGTGGGTTCGAATCCCAGCCTGGGGTCTTTCTGCATGGAGTTTGCATGTTCTCCCTGTGCATGCATGGTTCTCTCTGGATACTCCGGCTTTCTCCCACAGTCCAAAAGCATGACTATTAGGTATGAGTGTGTGCGTGCATGGTTGTTTGTCTTGTATGTCTCTGTGTTGCCCTGCGATGGACTGGCAACCTGTCCAGGGTGTACCCTGCCTCTCGCCTTGCGACTGCTGGAGATAGGCACCAGCAACCCTGCATAAGATGGAAAATGGATGGATGGATGGACTTGTATCTGGAATAAAGTCTAATAAATAATATATATATATATATATATATATATATATATATATATATATATATATATATATATATATATATATATATATATATATATATATATATAACTACCACTCAGTACGAGTTCAAAAGATGTTAAAGAAAGTGGGAGCATCATCCCAGCATTAGTTCACTGACTGGGATGATGCTCCCAGTAGCTACACGCTCTCCGTGTCCTGTTATCAACGTTTCACTGTCTTTAACATCTTTTGAACTCGTACTGAGCCAGGTTCTTGTTCTGCTGGATTCTTCCTGTTAAAGGGGAGTTTTTTTTCTCCACTGTTGCTACATGCTTGCTCGGTATTGGGGATCGCTGTGAAGTCAACAACACAATCTAGGCCACTTATCTACTGTTGCTAAACGTTCATTCAGGAGGAGTGAATGCTGCAAGTTGATGTCTTGACACAATCTCCTGGGATTCCTTACATAGAAAACTTTAAGGAATATTTTTTACTTGAGTACAATTTTTGGCTACTCATGTCCTGACAGGCTGGTGTTTGTACACCTAATCCAATACTTTACCATTTTTAATAAAAATGAATGCAATCCAAAACTAGTAAACACACTGACTCTCGATAGCATGACCGCTCCACCTAAGTAAAATGGTAAAATGACAACACAATCGGGACCAAGAGTCAATATATTGGCAAAAGTTTTGCTTTTATTTATTTTTCCAAACTTGTTATTGTATCTTTTACAGCATCTCTACAATGCAAATGCTTTCCCATAATCATTTTTGGTATTTAGGTAAATTTATGAAGAAGACCTCATGACCCCAGACTTACATACTTATGACCCCCAAGTGGGGTCCCGACCCCAACTTTGGGAACTACTGACCTACTGAGGTGAGGCAGCAAGGTCAAGGTCAATTTATTTATATAGCACATTTACAGCAGCATAAGCCACCCCAAACTGCTGAACAAGGCACAAAAAACACAATCAGTAAAACAATCAGGAGTAAAAACATAAAACAGTACAAAACGATTGATCATAATAAATAAAACTATTACATATTGTTTAAAATGCTCAAGTCAACCTGCATTAAAAGGCAGATCAAAAAGGTGCATGTTAAGAAGGGTTTTAAAATGCTCTAAATTCTGTGTAGTCCTAATGGGAAGCAAAGCATATGAATCTTTTTAAATGCATTTTGAAATTTAAAATAACCTCAATAAACGTTTCAAATAGTAATTCTTTGATATTTTATATGCATTTCTGAAAATATTTAGCCTTCAATACACTTCAAAAATCCTTTGAGTAGAGGTAGAGACACAAAGAGGTAATGCCATCTAGTGGATACTTTGGGAAGTACACACAGAAACTGCACTTAACTATGAAAAACTTTGTCAGCGGCTGTTTCCGGATCCGCTGCACTGCAAGCAAGAGACACAAGACGGGGTCTGTGCATTCTAAGTCTTCTTGTCTAACATCTGCTAATTACCAAATTTGTTGAAAGAATGATATTAAAGATTAGAAGCAACATGACAGGTAAATAAAGTAAAGCTATGGAGCTGACGCGAGGGCTCCCTTCTGCTACGTCATCTTCAAAAGCTAAAATAATTAATGCATGGGTAAATTTTTATGTAGAAACGATTCCTATTATATTTCTCTAAACTGGTTTAAGGGGGGCTGTAAACTGCAACCTGCACTTTAACATGGCAGACGGATGCATCAGCTGGGACATTCCTATGTGAACAATGTACTAAGCAGAGCAAATGTGAAGAGGTTCAGGTCCAGAATAGCAGTTGATTAAAAATGTAAAACAGTGTAAAAAGCCGAAATATAACCAATTTGTACACTACATTTATTTTGCATTATAACATGCCAAAGCTGCAGTAACCCTTAACCTCCACCAGAGACCGCAGAGTTAAACTCGTGGCAGCTTCTTTAATTTCAACCGTACAGCTTTATTCAGTGTAATTGAATGTAAGTATAATTACTTTTACACACATGTATAACAATTTAGTTTATATTTAAACGCATGTGTTACACACGTAACTTTTAAAATCTGGTTTAGTTTCCAAGCGTCGTATTGGAGCGAAGCGTGCCACGTGACCAGAAATAAACAGAGCGGCTCGTTTACGTTTCACCCGATTTGGCTTCATTAATCTTTATCTTCCACTGCAACACAACACCACTGAATGCGGTCAATATGTTATATTTAAACTGCCTTTTTTTTGAGTGAATAAATATTGAAGTGCCTGAACTGTGAGTTAAAATGAGGTCTGTCAGAATCAGGTGGTTTGTGTCATCGCTTCTTGGCCTTTTGGCTAAGATCAAGTGTAGTATCTGTTCTTATCAGTTTAATATCTGATACGTCCCCTACCCGGGGACCATATATTAAATTGATTTTTGGAACAGGGAGATGGAATAGGGGCTTGCTCCGTCCACTCCATGCATCAACCTGGTATTGCATTACCTCCAGGAACGGTGCACCTCCCCAATCATGTTCAATGATAATCGATATAATATCTTAGAAGATCGTCAGTGGTGGTGAGGCACGAAATCCTGTAATTTAACGAGATTTAGTAAGAAAGTCTGCATCTAATTGATTTAATATTTTACTCCTCGCCTGAATACTGAAGTGTATTATAGAGTTTGGTTTGGTAGTACCGGGTGGACACTAAAATGGAGCAGTACGAAGTTCTTTTTTCTTAAAATGAATTTTATTAACAAATATGTACAGAACAAAACTGTTTGCCAGGAGTACAAAGGGTATACAGTAGAAACACATTAATTGCAAAATAATTTTTCCAGAATAGAATTTGTTTTTAAAGCCTTTGACTGTTTAAGATCATTAATGGTGGTGCTGTAGTGAGATAGTTCTTGGAGAAATAGGGTAAATAAACGCTTGCTGTCAGACCATTTTCTCTTATGAATGTGAAATTTTCCTAAAAAATAAAACAAGTTCTATAAAGAAAATCAAGTCCTTTTTACGGTGGCCCTGAAGTGCAAACCACTACAACAAATCAAAAAACGCTTTAACAATTTCAAAAACACCACAGTTTAAAAAAACACCACAACAAATTCAAAAACACCACAATTTCAACAAACACCAGAACAAATTCAAAAAACACCTCAACAGTGGCTGAACTGTCCACTGACCACTACCTGGTGGTGAGTCGGCTCCCATGGTGGGGGAGGACGCCGGACAGACCTGGAGGGCCCCAACATGTTGTGAGGGTCTGCTGGGAACGTCTGGCAGAGTCTCCTGTCAGAAGGAGCTTTAAATCACACCTCCGGCAGAACTTCGAACATGTCCCGAGGGAGGCGGGGGACAATGAGTCCGAGTGGACCATTGTCGAGGCGGCTGACCGAAGCTGTGGCCGCAGGGTGGTCGGTGCCTGTCGCGGCGGCAACCCCCGAACCCGCTGGTGGACACCGGCGGTAAGGGATGCTGTCAGGCTGAAGAAGCAGTCCTATTGGGTCTTTTTGGATTGTGGGACCCCTGAAAGAGCTGATAGGTACCGGCGGGCCAGGTGGAGTGCGGCTCGGATAGTCGCTGAGGTCAAGGAAAACTACTTCCGTACCGCTTTGAAGCGATTCTGGTCCACCATCCGGCGTCTCAGGGGGGGAAAGCGGTCTGCCACCAACACCGTTTACAGTGGGGACGGTGTGCTGCTGACCTCGACGCGGGATGTTTTGGGTCGGTGGATGGAATACTTTGAAGACCTCCTCAATCCCACTGGCACGCCTTCCAATCTGGAAGCAGGGTTTGGGGACTTTGGGTCGGGCTCTCCAATCTCTGGTGCTGAGGTCTTCGCGGTTGTTAAAAAGCTCCTCGGTGGCAAGGCTCCAGGGGTGGATGAGATTCGGCTGGAGTTCCTAAGGGCCCTGGATGTTGTGGGGCTGTGTTGGTTAACGCGGCTCTGCAATATTGCGTGGACATCGGGGGCAGTTCCCTTGCATTGGCAGACCGGGGTGGTGGTCCCCCTGTTTAAAAAGGGGGACCACAGAGTGTGTTCCAACTACAGGGGGATCACACTTCTGAGCCTCCTTGGTAAGGTCTATTCAGGGGTTCGGGAGAGGAGGGTCCGACGGATAGTCGAACCTCGGATCCATGATCAATGATGTTTTCGTCCTGGCTGTGGAACACTGGACCAGCTTTACACCCTCAGCAGGGTCCAGGAGGGTGCGTGGGAGTTCGGCCAACCGGTCTACATGTGTTCTGTGGACTTGGAGAAGGCGTTCGACCGTGTCCCTCGGGGAGCCCTATGGGGGGTACTCCGGGAGTTTGGGGTACCGGGCCCCTTGATACGGGCTATTAGGTCCTTGTACGACCGGTGCCAGAGTTTGGTTTGCATTGCCGGCAGTAAGTCGGGCTTGTATTCGGTGAGAGTTGGACTCCGCCAAGGTTGCCCTTTGTCACCGACGCTGTTCATAACTTTTATGGACGGGATTTCTAGGCGCAGCCAAGGTGTTGAGGGGATCCGTTTTGGTGGCCTCAGGATCGAGTCTCTGCTTTTTGCAGATGACGTGGTCCTGTTGGCTTCATCAGAACGTGATTTGCAGCTTTCGCTGGAGCGGTTTGCAGCCGATTGTGAAGTGGCTGGGATGAGAATCAGCACCTCCAAATCCGAGGCCATGGTCTTGAACTGCTTGAAAAGGGTGGGGTGCCTTCTCAGGGTCGGGGATGGGGTCCTTCCCCAAGTGGAGGAGTTTAAGTATCTGAGGGTCTTGTTCATGAATGAGGGAAAAATGGAGCGGGAGATCAATAGACAGATTGGTAGGGCATCTGCAGTTATGCGGGCGCTGTACCGGTCGATCTACGTTCCTACCCTCATCTATGGTCACGAACTCTGGGTGGTGACCGAAAGAACGACATCATGAATACAAGCGACTGAAATTTGTTTCCTCCGTAGAGTGTCTGGGCTCTCCCTTAGAGATAGGATGAGATGCTCAGTCATCCGGAGGGGGCTCAGAGTAGAGCCGCTGCTCCTCCACATCGAGAGGAGTCAGTTGAGGTGGCTCGGGCATCTGGTCAGGATGCCTCCTGGATGCCTCCCTGGTGAGGTGTTTCGGGCATGTCCCACCGGGAGGAGGCCCAGGGGAAGATCCAGGTTCACACATACAGACTGAGCTCCAAGCTGCTGAATGAAGTCTCAGGTCTCAGGTTGTGAAGGAGGTCCCTCTGCAGGTTCAGGAAGCTCAGCTTGCTCTACTACCTGATTCACCAAGGGAGGAAAACTCAATAAATCAACATCTCATGCTCACAGAGGACTGAGGAAGCACCAACATGAGGAGCTGCTGCTAGGAAGATTTCATCAGGGTTCAACCTGTCGTGGCTCCTCCTCTCATCCTCATGTTCATCAGAACCAAGAGCAGAACCAACCTAAATTCTGGTCCATCTTTGAGTTGCAGCTTTAATGAAGCATTTCCATGTTAAACCTGATCACCACTGGCAGAGTCATCTGCTCAGCGTGTTTGAAGTCAATGTCCTAATAAACTCTGATCTGTTAAATGGCTTATTTTGCTAAATGTCTTCCATTATCAGCAGAATCTGTGTTTGGCAGTCTGGCTGCTACTTGTCTAACTGTCTGACAGTCAGTTCAGGCTCCTTTTATGACCAATGATAAATCAATCTACCCTGCATGTTTTATATTGAGGCAGAAAGCAGCACAGATCAATAGGGACTTTTTCTCCTGCTCCACCTACTGCTCCCATAGCCCCAGATCACGACTGTCAACATTTTCTTTCTGTTGTTGTTCAGATTATTAAAGAGAAATCAAATCTCTTCCTCATCATCTGTACTGATGGGTCCCTCTACAGCTTGGCCTGTTATCTTCTACAGTAACTTTACCTGAGCTCGCCAAGCTGCTTGATCCAATCAAAGCCTCTTCTTGCTCTCTGGACCTTTGACCTTCATCTTTGTTCAGAAATCCTTCTAGGTCATTGGTTCCAGTGAGCTCACTACTGTCAATGCTTCACTGGCCTCTGGTACAGTAGCTACTGATTCATCCAGCTGCTTTAGAACAAAGACAGTTTGGATCCTTCTCTCCTTGGCAGTGATGGAGGCGTCTCCAAGCTTCCATCTCCTGCTGAGATCTTAGAGAAGGTTGTGGTCAACCAGTGAACTGCTGCTCTGGATCAGCTCAGCATTCTGGACCACTTTCACTAAGGTTTTCATGGATCTCATTCAACTGAATCAGCTCTTCTGAGAGGATCAAAGGATATTTTGATGCAGACCAACAAGAGAAACTGTTCTGTCCTGACAATGTTGGACCTTATGCCCCGTTCTATTTGTCTTGTAAGCGCGACTTGAAACTTGAGAGTGACTTCACATCCGTGTTGGAAAACAAGTTACAGCGGGTTTTTGCATTCTGTTTTGCACACAACACGACAGGTTGGAAAAGATGGACTTTCCTCCAGGAAAGTCGCTGTTGCTGTTGTTTATTAGGCAGTATTTAGCACGTAATAAGAATGTGGCGACATGCCTATAGGTAACCGTATACACTGCTATGTGTAAAACATCTACATTTGGTTACAACAAAGACAAAAGGGCTTAAAATAGTAGAAAACCTCAATGTTTACTTATGTCTGACGCTCGTGGTAGCCATCTTGGAACTGAACTCGGGGTCCTCTGAGTCTTGACGAGTTGACGACCTGTATGCAGGTTGTCAGAGATCAGATCTAGTCCATGTTGGTGAACCCCAAGGTTCTGATGCTGGTTTGAACTCTTTAAACCAGTTTGACTGGATCAAATATTAAACACCAGTTCATTATGTTTCTGACTTTTACATTCAGTGAAAATCCTTTTCTACATTTTCATCATTTGTTCTTATTTCAGTTTTAACCTGCATCCTGTTGGCTTCAGCTCATATGTTTTATTCTTTATTCAGATTGTTTGAATGTAGTTTGTCAGAGATAGTTGCATGAATTTCCCTTTGGGGATCAATAAAGTATCTATATATGTGTGTAAATATATATTATGGGTCAGTAAATATATTAGGTATTGTACTATTATTATATCATGTTATATAATACATTATAGTCACATCATATTCAATATTAGGCTTTAGCTATATAATATATTGTTAATAACATTAGGCTATACATTATAGTAACACTCTATTCTTTATTAAGCTTAGGCTATATGATATTCTATGTAAGTTATATTATAGTTATATTCTGTATTAGGCTTTAGCTATATAATATATTGTTAAATAACATTAGGCTATATATTATAGTTACACTCTATTCTATATTAGGTTTAGGCTATGTGATTATCTGTGTAAGTTATATTACATTCAGTATTAAGCTTTAGCTATATATCTACAGCACGTCCAATCAAAAGTGTAGATATGTCCTGCTATGTTTTATACCATTTAATTGGAAGACTAAGCTACGTCACGTTTGTTTCCTTGTATTTTTATTGGGTGGGAAGGCACTCTGCTTGGGTGGGAATTGCCCATCTTTGCCCACCCGTAGAGCCGGCCCTGTCTCCACGATCATTGTGTACAGTGCATTCAACCAAATCAGGGTGAAACAGTCTCACTCACAGGGCTATACCACAATCGACATCCACACAATGACAAAAACACCTCAGTTTGGATAATACAGACAATATAGTTGTTTGTTTGTTAGTACTTTGTAAAAATAAGTTGGGCATATTTAGCATGCATCAAATGTTTATTGCCAACTGCCATTAAACAGAAGTTTCTTGCTTATGGTATTATTTTCAGTGGGGGATTTTTGTCATAAGTTTTAAAGGTCCTACGTTTTTGAACTCCCCAAACATTTCGAACGTTCCTTGAATGCACCCAAGGTGTGAGATGCAGCGTAGTACAGACAAGCTTCTGCCTTAATTCCCGTTGAAAGATCGGTCTTATATACATGCATGTTAATTTTTTACTTTTTAATTAACATTAACTACCAAACAACTTCATTTGTGAGTGGATGAAATGAACGGAAAAAGGTTTATGATTGGTCAGTGGACATACTCGGATCATACTGCGTACACATGCGCTCCATTCCACATTAGATATATAGATAGATAGATAGATACTTTATTGATCCCTAAGAGGAAATTCAAGAACAAACAAACAAATCAAATTGTTTTTTACACTTTTTTTAATCTGTGACCATGAATGTTCTGCAAGATAAAACCATGACTAAGATATAGAGAGTGAACAACTGATATAAATACAGGTTGGACATTTAAGGTACCTTAGTTTGGAATATAGGGCTGCTTTTCGCGGTGAATTTAATAACATCAATAATTTTTATAAGCTCAGAGTCAGGCTGGTCGCGTTTGCCTCGCGGGCGCTTAAATTGTGAGTGAATCCTTCAGCCGGCCGACCGGGAAAAGTCCCAGTCTTCCCGATTGCCACTCCGCCTCTGGTTTGTTCTCTCATTTCAACAGGAAACAACTGATCAGTTTCATCTTTGTCACAGATCTGAGATCAGTCTGACTGCACTCTTATTTCACAAACCATCGTTCCATTTAGTAACCATGTGGTCTTTCTACAGAGCAGAAGCTCTGCTGAAGTCCACTCATCACATCTGGACATGTGTCCTTCTGTCCTTAGCTTCATCCAGATGTGTTCAGGGACAGCCTCCATGTTTATTAGTCAGCTGATCATTCAGAAGCAGATGAGATGTTCATCAACAGCCAGAGTTTGTGTGTTTTAGATGGAGCAGCAAGAAATCTTATGTGCAGCTAACAGTGATGTGATGTGCTAGTAACCTCTTACCCTAGGTCATAGAAGAGCGAGCTGGACGGTCATAATTCCCGGCCAGAACAAGATGACTTGACTGCTGATACGAAAAAGTTCCAGAGAAAAAAAACCTCAAAATTGTTATGATTGTTAAGGTGATTAAGTAAGTTGAGTGAAGGTTTCTGGGCCCCAGTACAAGCTATCACCAGCTTAACAAGGGTGTGAGTGACATAACAACCAAAAACCAGTGTTTTTATGGACCTTCTACAACAACAGTTTCACCAGCCTCTCCGGGTGAAGCAGGAGGGAAGGAGCACCAGGGTGAGGAGCCCCGCTGAGCACCAGGACCAACCGGAGGAATAGGGTGGCTCCCCCCTCAACCGGCGAGGCCTCGCTCCTGTCCAACATTTCTTAACTGTGTTTTAAATTTTAAAATCAACAATTTTAAAATGATTTATTAGAGGGAAAAATCTTTTGTAAATAATGAGATGACTGTGTGGTGTTTTTAAAATGTTCAAATATTAATAAAAACTTTGAAAAAGAAAAAAAATCTGTTCTTTGTTTAAAATCTTATACGTCCCCTACTTGGGGACCATATATTAAATTGATTTTTGGAACAGGGAGATGGAATAGGGGCTTGCTCCGTCCACTCCACGCATCGACCTGGTATTGCAGTACCTCCAGGAACGGTGCACATCCCATTTAATGTTAAATAATTAAATAAACGTTGTATGGATTGTAGAAGTGCCATCGAGAGAGCAGGATTTGGTAAACACGCAGGAAGTACTTTTCACAAGCCTGTGATCTCTTTTACACATCACCATGACAGCCAGGTAATAACTTGTGAATCTAAAGTGTCTAAACATATCCAACTAACAGGGAGATAACTTGGCTGAATTTGGGTTTTTGAACTGATTGATTTTTTTCCATTGACAGAAATAAACAAATCAAGACAAAATAAAGACTGCAGAATTAAAATCAAAAACATCGTATGGAAGTGATGGTAAATAACCATTTAAAACGTAAAGTTACACCCTTCCATGAATAAAAGTTCCATCACTTTCAGATTTTTTTAATGCATTCTTTTTTATTACTAGTTATTTTATATAACAGATTTTGGTTGGACTTGTTGCAGGTGTTACAATTAAAAATAAAGCATCCTTGTTCACTTTCTTCGTCCCATTTTTATTAAAGCCATATTGTCACAATAAGTGTTTTTCAAAAAATATTTTCTAACATTCAAGTCCCAGTTTACAAGTTAATTTTAACAGCAAACATGACAAAAGGTGCATTTGGGTACACAGTT